>JANHFL010004019.1:36853-47377 GCA_032468155.1 Oxyrhabdium leporinum | reverse complement strand
TAAGCAATACTCTTACATCAGTATATTAATCCAATATACCTCAGAATATTGCCCCCACAATCCGGGTCCTCATTTAGGACCATAATTGAGCCTGGAAGTACGATTGTAAGTTATGCTACTTTTTTTAAGTAGCTCATCACATGATGAAGCCAATTTTACATATTTTGTGGTAGTCATTAAGCGAATCACCATGGTTGTTAAGTGAATCTGCAGTCATTAAAAGAGCACCACTGTCATTAAGTGAACCCATTGTTAGCAATGCTTAGTTTTTTCCAGAAACTGAAATATGAATCATGATCACATAAATGTGGGCCAGTTGCCAAACACACAAAATGTAATCATGTGACTGGTGTGTGTGTGCGGGAAGGCTGATCATGACAACTTCAAATTTTGGCTGTAAGTATTCTTTTTGGGTCCATCATAACTTTGAATGGTCACTAAGTGAGCAGTCATAAGTTGAGGACTACTTACATACCATTCTTTTTTCCTTTGGTGCTTAACTCCTGGATCTTTCAGTTGTTTCCTTGATCTGTTTTACTTCTACCACTGTCCGAATTGCCCAGAAAGATCTGTTTCCTTACAAACATTTTATTGCCTGAGAATATGCTGAGCCCAAATCCTGATTCCATTTCTTATATAATTTCTTTTCAATGTTTTCTATGTGAGGTTTTAGCATGGAGAATAGTGTTTATAAGAAGAATATAAGGTAATTCAAATTAGATAGTTTAGCTAATTTAAGTATAATAAATTAAATTGATTTGACAGGAGTGTTTTAGCCCTGGTTATAATGGAAAAGAAAGAAGCATCTAATTTGGAGATCCTGTACTGTTATAACTATAATTTAGTTTATTGTTCAGCAAACGTATCATTTTCCTTTTCAGTTTCTGTTAAGGAGAAAAACATTTTCAGTATACAAAGTGATTCATTTTCATTAACATTTAAAAATGTGTTTAGTTTGCAAAAGGAAATATTAAAAGTTTTCTCCACTTTCTTCTTAAATTGAACCTTTTCTTTTTTAAGCCCTAATTTTCCAGAATGTTTACCAAATAAGTTGATATCAACAATTATACAACTTAAAATAATACTTCCACAGATAACAAACTAGTGAAGCTTCATGTTCTTCTTCCAAATGTAATACATTGTTTTAATTTGTTTTGGTAAACTAAAAAGTATCTAATTTATCAAGCAAAATGAAACATTGCATCACTGCACATTTTTTTAAGTTAGAAAATCTATCAAAATACAGAAACAAGTGAACTTTAAGTGCTTAATTCAGTGCAGCCTCATGGAATGAGATATAATATAGATATAGATGTACAATAGATATAGACAGTAGATAGATATGGATATCAGTATAGATGACATGGATACAGATAACAAAATGCTAATGAGGCCAAGCAATATAGATTTTCTTGCATGAGCTGCCTTTATGGTACTCTGTAAAAATTAAACTGAAGCCACATTTAAATGTGCTTAGAATAGATTTCACTGAAATCAATGGAACTTAATTTAGGCTTGACCAATCCATTGTAAAAAAAACATAAATAATGATTTTGAAAGATAGCACCTAACTGATTTCAAAGAGTTAAGCAAATCATATTCATATTATTTCCAAACAAAAAACTGAATATCCATAATGTCACCAAAAGTGAAACATGACTCAAGTGAATCTTGACATTAATTACTTAAGGGATACTACCATTTAAAAAGTATAAGAAAGAGGAGGAGGAGGAGGAGGAGGAGGAGGAGGAGGAGGAGGAGACAAAAGAGATATTTAAGCATTTCAACAATGGTAAATTGTAATGTAAATCTCAGATATAGCTACATATAGAAAGACAAATATTTATAATAAAATACTACATTGCATTTTCTACTGCATTATAACCTATACAAGGAATGTATTATAATATTCCTTTAGAGAACTCTTAAAAGCTGACTATCAGATCCTCAAATAAACATAAAAAGGATATGGATATGGATGATAGAAGACAGAGAGAGAGAGAGAGAGAGAGAGAGAGAGAGATACACTCCTACACAAACACATACAAAAATACATACATACAAACTATCAGTTTTGAAGCAGACATCTGATGCTTGCCTTTGCAGATACTTCTTGCTTAATGATAGTACTTCAAAGCTGAATTTCCACCATTAGGTGATGTGCTTATAAAGCCAATGTCATATGACTGTATTGCTTAGTGACAGCAATCCTAGCAGTTTCTGTTGCTGTTGTTACTCAAGGATTGCAGATCATTAAGTGAGGACCTCAACTTATTGCAACTTGCAACTTTCTCCTAATTTTCTCATTGACTTTCCTTGTTGAAAAGTTCAGGAGGCTGACAAGCAGGGCAGTGGGCAAGTGAGCGCTACAGTGTGTGGCCAGGTGGCCACTTTCAAGATTTTAAATGTGTTGTAGTGATCTCTATATATACATGATTCTGTATTTCTATATATACATCATTCTGTATTTCACTATTTTAAACTATGTTTTCATTAGAGATACATTCAAAGTTTTCTCAATATAACCTCATGTCCTAGATCAGCATGTTTAAAACTATCGTGGAAAATATATTTTCAAAATCTACAACTAAAAATTCCATAGTCTTTTCTTAATTAGTATTTATTTGTAATAACTCCATGATTAACAACTTCTAAATGTTTACATGGCTACAAGAACAAGTATGAGACAGAGGCATCATGCAAATTCTCAAATAATTATTCAAAGAGATTTGATTTCAGACCTTTTACAAATCGTCATATAAATCTAATTCCACGATAACCACCTTTATCTCATATGAATTCTTGTGATCAATATTTCTTTTTTATGGTCTCAAACAGATGTGTCAAACTCAATTTCATTAAGGGCCGCATCAGAGTTGTGTTTGACCTCGGAGGGCCGACTGGGTGTGGCTGGGGTGGGCATGGCCAGGGTGGGTGTGACCAGCTTGACATCCTGTGGCACTCTGCCAGTGAAAACAGAGCCTGGGAGGGCCACATGGCGCCCTCCCAAGCTCCATTTTTGCTGGCAGAGGCACTGCGGGCTGGTCATTTGCTGTTTCCAGGGTGGCCCCGCAAGCCAGATCTAAGTACCCCACGAACATCCCTGGTCTCAAACAAAAGTGTCAACTTAATCCTTTGTAATCACCCTTAATTATCTCTGGCAATATAATTATTAATACAAATAATCAATTAATAAAAACACTCTTACCTATGTTAAATATACTTGCAAGCAATAATTGCTCAATTTGACGAGAGGTTTCTCGTCATATCATTTATGGTTAAATATTTGCAATTATTATCTGGTTCACACCCTTCCGAAGATATTTATCAAAATATACACGGTAGGTATGGATCTCTTCTGTAATTTTGTTGGGAATTGTCTCCATATTGTATTTTTTGTCTCTTACAGGTAATTTCACAACTTCGGGTCTTGAGTAGGTCTGTAACTGCCGGTTGCAAATTTGACAGAGAAATCTGGTCAAATGAGCTTTCTCCAGTCCTCAATCTATGGAAAAAACTTAATCAGGTAAGATCAGCTGGAGGATAGAAAAATTCCTTTAGCATTAATAACCATATTTTTCATATAGAGATTATAAAAGCAACAGGCTATTCCTCACAGGATATACAACATTATGCAAAATATAGTAAAAGGATAAATCACGGTAAGCCAAAGACATTGAAAACATGAGATGAATGAAAAGAGAAAGAAATTATACAAGAAGTCCTCCAGTTACAATGAGCCGCAACTGGCTGTCTGAAATTATGAGAGATTTAGGCAAGATTATTTAATGAGCCATGCTTGAAGTGGTGACTGCTGCACCACCCTTGTGGTAAAATGATCAAATTTTTGGTGCTTGACAACCTGTTCTTACGACTGGTTACCAAGCGTCCTGTGGTCATGATCCATCACCATTTGCAGCCTGCTCTGCCAGCTTCCCCAGAATTTTTTTCCTGATTAAAATTTGAGAAGAACTTGTTTTATATAATAGATAATTATTTTTTATATCGGAATGACTTTTAAGCTATTACTTACTTTGTTAGTCAGGACAAAAGATTTGGAGTATGTACTTGGCCTGAAGACAGATTTCCAATCTGGTGATTTTTCTATTGCTAAAACCTTTATATTTTTCTAACAAATCACAATTACTAAAATCACAAAAGTTGGACCGGAAACTAGAGGGTAGATTTGGAGTAACTGTTATTAAGATTTGAACGTGTTTTTTTTTGTGAGGCCAAAGCCCTCGAGCCACAAAAAACTAAAGTGAAGAATTAAAAACGAGTTGCAGTTTAGTCAGATTTGTGAATGTCAAATTTTCAATGAATACAAGAGACTTAACACATTATGAAACAAGAGACTTAACACATTATGAATAGATTGCCATATTGTCTGCAGACAAATAAGCAAAGAGTTGCTGTTAGGATGTAAACATTTTCAGACTTTTATATTTGTATCTATTGTGTAGTAAGTACTAAGTTTGGCCCTTTAAAACAATTATTTCCTCTTCCTGCATCACTAGAATCCCACTCTCATCCTAAGCACTTTTGGAAATCAATGCATTGGGTAGACTATAGTTTTTCAGCCAGAATTGTCTCTCAAATAGGAAACACAGCATTAGGTTTTAGAAGCAATACAATAATCCATACATTGTATCGGATCCAGAATTAATGGATCTGAGGTCTAATTCATATTAAACTGACAATTTACTTGTGACACAATTTAACTTCCATTAATTTCAGCCAGAATGCCTTCAAGCTCTAATCTGGTAACTTTAAATTAATAATCAGTTAACCAATTTTTGAACCTATACATTAGTTCTGTTGAAATATTTGTGCTGTAATTATATTGACAGTTTTTTTGTTTCTGCTGCCATTTTTTAAATTTTTTTGGGGGGGAGGTTGCTGTGATATTTTTTTTTATTGTTATTAGGCACCCAGAGTCATGCTTAAATTGAGCAAACAAACGAAAATCAATATAAACTAAAAAAAAGCATTAATACTAATATCTTAAGAAATTACGTAGATTATTAACATAAGTGACTAAGTAAATTACGGTAATAGCAAAATAGTAGTAAAGAATCCAACTGCACTTCATAAGGCAACAAAAGGCCAGAAGGGCCCGAGCTCACGTTACCTCAAATGGAGTGATGTTCCACACGGTGGGCGCCATGACAGAAAAATTCCTCCTTCTGGGCTCCGCCAGCCAAACCTCCTTTGCCAATGTCACTCAGAGCATGCCTATTCTGCCAGACCAGGTATAATAGGTAGAAACAGTTGGGGAGAGACCCATATTCTCAAGCTATGAAAGGCTTTAAAAGTTACTACCAGCATCTTAAATTGCACCGAGAAGCACACTGGAAGCCAAAGATGCTTGCAGAGCAGTAATGTAACATACGTAAAACAAAAAAACACCCTAATGCCATTAAACGCCCACACCACTATATTTGGAAGCAAAGAAGTTTTCAGAAAGACTTATTACAGGATATGGCTTTAACAGTCATAATCAGCATTTTGAATTTGGCAGAGAAACAAATGTGTTTTTTTTCCAAATATGATTATTATATAGTTTAAATCATCAATTTCCTCTCTAACATTTGGCAATTGAATTCTGTACCATTTGTAATTTCCAACATCCTTCCAAGGCCACCTAATAGATTAAATTTCCCAATAGCCTAATCTGATCTTCATTCAAAGTTACAGAAAAGCATGCCTTGTCACTGCTACCACTTGAGTACATAATATTAAGGCCAGGCTGTTGTACCATCTAGAATAATAATAAGAAGAAAATCTTTCTGAAAATTGAGCTTCCAGGGAATTTTTTCCTGTCTTTATATAAGTTGTCTCTTCATAGTAATTGACTTTGAATTTAAGGGAGAATTCAATTAACCCGAGTTTAACCTTTGCAATTTATTGTCATATCTTCTAATTCAGATTACCAAGTTTTAGTTAATAATTCAAAATCTTGAATTTTGAAGAGTATGATAACATAACTGCCTCTTTTTGCTATCGTTTTCTGCTTGTTTCAAGATCCTGTGCCCTCTTTCCTAGTTTGTTCATTATCACTGCAGGCATCTCCAATTCTGAAAAAGATATTTTTCCAGGATACTTATATATTTACTTTGAAGGATAAGAATTATGTAAATTGTATGTCTCTCTCTCCACTTTTTTTGAGGTGGGGATCAGTATCTATTTATGTATATTTTCAAGGATGATCTCATTCAGCCTATTAACTAAATATTGGTGGATTTTTGTCTTTTAGAATTCCAATCTGATTCATCAGAAAGTGTCTCCTCCTTCTGAACGTCAAGGATCTCCAATCCTTTCATTCATTATCTTAGAACAATTTAATGCCATCCGCTTAGTTCAAAGTATCCATCAGTCTCTTGCTGCTCTCAGTAAAGTAATTCGAGGAACCTCACTCTTAAGCTCAGAAGTTCAAAAATTAGCCAGCGCTTTATTAAACCAAAAGGTAAGATGCTTCAATTCTCTGTGTACAAGATACATAATTCTTGAGTAAATAAAATAAACTTGAACCACATCTAATTGAGGAAGTATGAAGTTTACTTACTAATCAAAGAGGTAAAAAGCTTTCCTATCCAGTGTGGAAATGCAGACAAGACCTGTGAATTAGAACAGTCGGCAAGATTTCTAATGGTGATTCTTTTTTCTTTTTTTCAGTGCCCTTTAACATGGCAGAGCAAATGGGAAGGTCCAGAAGATCCTTTACAGTATCTGAGAGCTTTTGTAGCACGAGCACATGCTATTCAGGTAGTTACCCATTGCAGCATGATTCGTTGTTTAAGTTTAGTAGATTTATTATATGTAGTAACATTCATACTTATATGCTATCCTTGTTTTTTTCACCTTGCACCACTACTTTTATAAAGCCAAATATAGGAATTGGCTCTCTTAAAATATCACACAGAATGGTATGGGGTATATGTTTTTATATTTGAATTCCTTTGGTACGTTACGGATACCATGTTTCTCAAAAAAGAAGGCCGGCTCTTATTTTCTTTTGACCCCCGAAAAAATGACTAGGCCTTCTTTTTGGAGGTTTCTAATTATTCACTTAGCTCGTGGCGGTGGCACCGACAGCCCTGCCCAGCAGGAGCCTGCTGCTGGCACCTCTTCTTCTGCGGCCGCTTGCCACCACTCACACGCATCACCACGGCCTCCATTTTGACTTTAGATGCCTGTTGGAAGGCATTTGCAGCCGATAGACATCAATCCGGAGATCTATTATCAGCTGCAGAGGGCTTTCCAGAAGGCATCTGCAACTGATAACAGAGCTCCGGATCGATCCAGAACTCTATTATCGGCTGCAGAGGGCTTTCCAGAAGGCCAGGGGTGCTGTGCGCATCCATCCAGAGCCCATTTCACAGCTGCAGAGAGCTTTCCAGAAGATACGTGCGAGCGGTGGCAAGTGGCTGCTAAAGAAAAGGCCGCAGAAGAAGACAAGTCAGGTATCGGGGTGTGCGAGGCCTGGTAAGTAGGCAGCTCCACCCCATCCCCACCATAGCTTATTTATTACCTATGTGCCTTGCCCCTCCCCCTGCACCCTGGGGTGGGCGGGGTCTTAATTAGGGCTTATTTTGTGGTTGGGGCTTAATTTGATGTAATTTGATTACATGCGCTCAAAAACGGGATAGGGCCTCTTTTCAAGGTGGGTCGTATTGTTGGAGAAACACGGTAGTATAAAATGCATTTAGGCTTCATAAGGGATCAGTGATATCAGGCCGTCTTGTAGAAAAAGTAAGTTGGAAACTTTCAAAGCCTTCTGATCATGGTACAAGTCTGACCAAGTCTAAATTTGTAGAAGTTGTCACTTGGAAGCTGTCCACAGAAAATAAAAGACACATACGGTGTAACAAACAATAGCAGCAGCCACAACACAACATTCTATGCCTTTTCTTCTGTTTTTAAATATTTCTAGCCCTCGACGTACAGTTTCCTTCATAAAAAGGAAACTAGTGCTAACAAGAGCACACATCTGGAGTTATTGTTCATGTATTTGCCCTCTGTTTGAAAAGAGGCAGCAGTAACAAATCGATATATACTCCTTTCTCTTTGGTGCTGCGCTATGATTCTATATGTGTATTGAAGATTATATTCTGTGTGATGGACTGATATTTCAAGAGGAAAGAGCTCATGAGCATTTTAGCTGTTGGTGGCATTGTTTGGAATAAAGGGCTAGGTATCTATGTTTGGGGATATAGTTCCCAGTTACATTGGAAGAAGGATTGTTTTTCTTGTAAAGTTTATTCTTTTTAAAAAACAAACAAACCTCAAAGACAAAAGGGATAAAAGGCAATAAAAAAGTTACTCGGAGCAGATTGATTTGTACAATAAATTTTCCATTCTTTTGCTTATCCTTAATGTACAGAGTGATGTTGGGTCTGTGTAGGCATACAGTTTGAAGATTACTGAAAAGGCTAATATTAACCGTATGCAGTTTATTTAAATATTCAGAGGCAGAGTATATAAAGCGCTTTGTTTTGCAAAATCTCTTTTCTCATCAATTTCCATTATTAGCTCCTTCTTACGTGAGCTACGTTTGCCCAATGTGAGCCTGGAGAGCGACTTTCATGCCACATTGCCTCCCACTGTCATTGTGTAAAAAACTAATTTGAATCATTGCTGCGTGCATAGTTGATACAAGCAGCTTTTTTAAAATCTTGCCTTGGTCATCATATTTTTTTCCCAGAGAGGCAATGAGTTCACTTTTCTAGAGCTCAGTTCTGTTACATTTGAATGAGGATAGAATGGGTTTATGTCTCTGACTCATTTTAACCATTTATACTAGTGGAATTGCACCAGCAGTGCAGATACCCTAGCATGAAGCTGGATTGGCACTTCTATAATGTTAGATCTAAAGTGGTAGATCTTTTTCTAGAATGTATGTATTTGATGGCAAAATAAGATTTCTTACTGATCCTAAATCCCTTCTAAAAGTGTGTCTAGGTGGTAGCAACTCTTTAAATAAAATCTAAAGTGAACTAGAGAATATGCTATGTGATGTAGTTACTGCTAAACTCTGATTCCTGTAATTTTTAAGTGGGCGAAACGGTGCACCATAGGGCAAAAGCTTTTGAACTAAGGTATCTTAAATGGACTAATTTACAGAATGTGCCCAAAATCCAGAACCAAGGACTCTTGTGTAACTGAAATTTTGCAAATTTTATAAAACATTTTATGACACAAGCATTATCACAGAGCAGTTCGTTTGTTTTTTACAAAATGCCATGAAACATTTCCTGGGCTGACGCTTGATTGTGCTAACCGGTTCAACTTGGGCTTTTTTTAAAGGCAGATGCATCTCTGAATGTATCCCAACTTTTCCTGAGAAGGCAGTACGTTAGAAGCTGTGTCATTTTTGGAGGCATTGAGGTATCTGGTTAGGAAATATCTCTGAAAGGATAACCCAAGGGGTTATGGGTAAGCCGCCCTGAATTACCCTATGATAAGATGGGCAGCCAATAGATTGTGTAAACAAACAAATAAATGGATGGCCCAGAATGCATTAAAATGTCTTAAGGTTATTAACTTTATATCATTTTACGTAGTATTTTGACTATTGTGCTTAGACTACAGATGGTTGGGTCAATATATATATAAGGAAACAAAAATAATTGGCTGATGTATTTCTCCTACTGTCCTTAAAATTGATTCTGTTACTTGCACTATTTTGTCAATTTCAGATATACCTTTACTTAATTTCTGATTAATTAACAGGTTTTTGATATTTCCTTTGAGCATCCTTGTAAAAAGGCTACTATTAGGCATTAGGAAATTTCTTGATGGTATGTCTGTCATGATATTTTACCTTGTACTCTTTTCCCAGTCTACCATATATATTTTATTGAATATTTATTAGGTAATTAAATTCAAGAAAGTCATTCAGACCCATACCCGTTTTCTCAAGTACTTTTATAATTTTTTAAAAAATAAATTGTATCTGGAATACATCCTTTGCATAAAAATATAAATATGAACATTTCACACAGTTAGATAACATTTGTCATGCTTAGTGAAAACAATGGTAACATTTTATTGCTTGTTTTCAAAAACACAAGTGAAATTATTTGTTTAAAATAAATGTTTTTGATATTATAAAATACCTTGACAGATTCTAATTTAAAGGCTTTTATTTAAAGGTCTATTCACAACACGTTCCTGGACTCATATTGCATTTAAAAGGTTATTATTGCCTGTTCCCAAATTCATTCACATAATAAACTCCCTACAATTATCTGTAGCAGATGGATATTGCATTAGGAAGTACTATAATAAAAGAGTATTTTAATTTTATTCTTTCATCTAAAATTGCTTTACTCTTGGGAACGCACAGTGAAATGAGAAATGCACTAGCAAATTAACATTTCAGGTTGTCATATCGCTAAGGATTATTGGAGATATTAGGCAACTGTATGGATATGAAAATATATTAAACCTTGGGGAAGCTGTGTGACATTAGTACTTTGTATTTAATAATGTCACGATACTTGATATATCAAAATTTGCAAC
>JANHFL010004019.1:20023-33175 GCA_032468155.1 Oxyrhabdium leporinum | reverse complement strand
ATGTAGAGCGCATTGCAATAGTCAAGACGGGAAGTGACTAGGGCATGAGTGACTGTGAGTAGGGACTGTTGGTCCAGAAAAAGGCATAACTAGTGCACAACCTGCAGTTGCGCAAAGGCCCTCCTGGCCACGACCACCACCTGCTCTTTGAGCAGGAGTCGTGAGTCCAGGGAAACCCCTAGATTACGCACAGGGTCTTTTGGAGTAATGCCACCCCATCCAAGACCAAAGGTGGCAATTCTCCCTGAGCCAGTGAACCCCAAACCCAGAGCCACTCAGTCTTGCAAGGGTTTAGTTTCAACCTGTTGCTCGCCATCCAGCCCCTAACAGCCTCCAGGCACTGCAAGAGGAAGGACACAGAAACACTTAACCTACCACGGGCCAAGATATACAGCTGAGTATCATCAGCATATTGGTGATACTTCAGTCCATGGTGACAGATGATCTCACCTAGCAGCTTTATATAAATGTTGAACAGGAGCGGAGAGAGTACTGAGCTCTGTGAAGCCCCATAAAGCAGTGGGCAAGGTCTGGATCTCTCCCCTCCTATCAACACTGACTGAGAGCGGCCGCAGAGGAAGGTAGTGAACCAGGACAGCACAAGGCCTCCCACTTCCATCCCCCAAAGCCGCCCCAGGAGAATCTCATGGTCGATGGTATTGAAAGCTGCCAAGAGGTCAAGTAAAGAAAGGATGGATGCACTACCTCCATCCCGCTCCCGCCAGAGATCACCCAAAAGTGCGACCAATGCCATTTCTGTCCCAAATCCAGGGCTGAATCCAGACGGGTAGGGATCAAGATAATCTGTTTCATCCAGATACCTCTGGAGCTGCCGCACGACCACCTTCTCAACAACCTTCCCCAAAAAGAGAAGATTAAAGACAGGTCGGAAATTATCCAACCGGGTGGAGTCCAGCGATGACTTCTTAAGAAGAGGGCGGACCACAGCCTCCTTAAAGTGCTGGGGCACCATCCCCTCCTGTAGGGAAGCATTAATCACCACCAGAGTCCACCCGCCTGTCACCTCTTGGGAAGCTTTCACAAGCCAGGAGGGACATGGGTCTAAAACACAGGTGCTTATGTGCATACTCCCTAGGATCCTGTCCACTTCCTCGGGAGCAACAGGGTCAAAATGTTCCCAGATAACAGGGCAAGAACCTGCCTCAGAGGCTTTCACCAGACCAGCAACCACACTGGCATCTAAGTGGGAACAAAGTTGAGCGACTTTGTCTTCCAGAAAATCCACTAATTCCTCAGCGCGCCCTTTCAGGTGGACCTCAATCTCCTCCTTCCCCAGGAGGAGGAGGCTCACCTTAAAGAGGGTCGCTGGGAGATTATCTGCAGACAATTAGTGTGGAGAAGTATTCTCACTTTGCCGCACAAATCGCCACGAGGTACTCCTTAGTAGCAGCTCTTACTAATGTATAATACATTTCCTTTCTGATATCTCCCAGATTGGGATTTATGAATAAAACAAGGTGTCCATTCCCTTCACATGAGCGCCAGTGTATAAGAAATTATTTTTTCAACCATACTAATAATAAAGCCTAGCAACATTATGCATCATGTTCCTCAATATCATTTTTGTCACATTCTTGACTTGAAAAGTAATTTATCCAATCAGTTTCGAACTACGTTGTCACTTGCCTCTGAGGTCACAGTCCTAAGTGTTATTCCATATTAATTCTCATTGAATTCCTCAGAAAATGCTGGATAGGCACTTGAATGTGTTAAGTTAGCTGGATTTTTCCCCCTCTTAGCATGCACTGCTGTTATCTTTCTAGAATTGGGTGAGTAAAGCAGAAAAGCAGACCTTACTTTTGGATACTCTTGACCTGTCAGAACTCTTCCATCCAGATACCTTTCTGAATGCCTTAAGACAAGAGACTGCAAGGTAGGTGAACTGATGGCTGTTGCATGTCATGTATGAGTCTCTCAGTACTACTGCTTCATTCGTTCTCTCATTTTCTCATCTTCATTGTCTATGGAAGACTAGAAGCATGTCTTCTGTAGGAAGTCCAGTTGGTCCTCTTTCATGTCTTTTGTCTTTATGTAAAGAACATTTTTGGTGGCAAAGCTTTTCAACTACTTCCATAAAATGTGTTTTGCCGCTAATACTATTTGGTTTTATTATCCTCTGTAATCTGTTCTATCGATGTTTATCTTAACCTCATAATTTTTTGTTTTTAAATATTGAGTCCTTTTTAGTGAAAAACAAGCATAGACATGTCTTGAAATAAATCAGATCTTTTTAATTTGTTAACCTGATGACAAATACGATGCTTTAGGAAAGAGGTTTTGCAAGTCTGCAGCTCAACATTCCTAATAATATGGTAGTCTTTCTAGAAGTAAATTTAGTGCCACAAAGTATTGTGTACAAGCAAAATTCAATGCTAAAAATGCCCAATGATTCTGATTTCTAGCATTAGTGCAAAAATTTAAAAAAACAACAATCTGAGAATAGCATCCAAAGAGACATTAACAGAATGATTTGGCCAATGTCAAATGTAAGAAACACTCTTAGGGGAATGTGAGAACGAACACTGGGTTTGAGGGATAAACATGGAACATTATCTGTTTAAACTAAAAAGGAAAATAACTTCTGCTTACACTAGAAAATGATTTCTATTTATTCATAAAGAGCATCACATTCTTACTTAGCATAAAATAATAATATTGAAGACAATGCAGCATCTTATTTTCATTAATCCAAATGTTATACTATTTTAGGAATGCTGGGAGTGAGAGTGGGGTGGATTGTTTTAGGATTGTCACTTAATCAGCAGCTGTGTATTATCTTTTAATGTATAGAGATAATGTATGGTTTATTTCATTTCAAATAAACTATATTTTCATTTTATTATTACGTTCCAGAGTAATGACCTGTTCTGTGGATAGTCTAAAATTTACAGCGTCCTGGAAAGGTCAAATAAGAGAAGCAAAGCTCCAAGTTCAGGTATTTATTCTTTTGTTTCATTAAATGCATAGCTCACCCCATTTCAACCTCAAAGAGAACCTAATAGAGTATTAATTATCTGTTAATCTGTTATCAGTTAATATAATTATATGTTACTTGTCCTTTGCTATTCTATCCACCTTGCTCCTTCTTTTTCATGAGAATCAATGATCTCTTAAAGTTGTCTGTATACTTTCTGAAGACAAATGGTCAAACGTTTAGTGAAGGAGTTCTCTGTAAAATATCACAAACATCTTGTTTTTTCCAAGTCATGCTATGCTTTTTAGAAAAAAGTCTGGCCAAGGAAATAATTGGAGTGTGGGGAGTTTTCTAAAAAGTGAGCAATTCCCAATAGCAACATTTTCAGCTTAGCTAGCAGGGATAAAATTATTTTAAAAGGTGTTTAAACTGAAAAAAAAATGTTCTCTTTATCTCTGGCTGGTAATAGAAATTGATGAAGTTTGTACTTTACTATACAGGTATCTAATTTGTCCTGCTGAACACAATGAACAAATAGACCAAAATAGATTTGGCCTACATTTTGCAAATCAGTTCTTCAATTAAAGTTCTTCTTTTACTTGATTGAATATTGAACCTTAAGTATCAAAAGAATCTTGTAAAAGATTTGCAAAAATATAGAAATTAATGTTTCAGTCATTTAGATTTCAAATACAACATTACTGTTTGACCTTTAAAGGTCTGCTGTCATTTCTGGAAGAAAATTTGAAATGTATGTGCATATTAAAGTAGGCACACTGAACCAAGTTTACAGCTTGGCCCAGAGATATTACCATCCTTGAAATGGTTGATTAATTCAACCATTTGATTAACCAATAGCCTCAAGACCTGATTACAAGAATAATTTCTTCTGGAAATGACAATGATAAATTTTTGATTCAGAATCAATTTGTATATAATTAAATCTTATTTAATGACATTTAGAATTGCTTGTAAAGAAACCATTACCCGACAATGCATGTGAAAATGCATTTTTTAAAATTTATTAACATAAACTCATGCCTCTTGTGATATCTTAAACCATTGGGAATTGAGGAGGAAATGCTTTGAAGAATATTTTTAAAGTGTTATGAATTCAGGGTTTAGGGACCTAGTAAGAAGAAATAGAGTCTGGGTGCATTTAATTGTGAATTTAAATACATGTAATGTTTAAAACTTGGATCTGTGCATCTTAAAGAAAGGCACAGCTTACAATTGGAACATGTGGGGGCTTAATAGTTCTGCCTTAATATATCACACATTTGTCTGAAATAATATGAAACTTTATATACATTATTTAAATTATTTAATAAGAGCTGCATCCCTACTTCTAATATAGCAATAGTGTATTCTTTCTATGGTGATTTTCAGTAATCCAATACTGTCTAAACTATGGGAATAAATTTATAGATAGTAATACTATAATAAATATTTTTGCTTCTTTGTTTTGATGTGCACCTGCCTGTGTATATAGTCAGTCTAGCAGGATTGTCAAACTTGCGGCCTATGGGCTGGATGCGTCATACACAGGCCACGGCCACCCCAGTTCTGCAAAGGGGAAAAACATCATGTGATGGCAACGTGACACTGCGAGTTTGACACCCGTGGTCTAGAGTATGAAACTTTCATGTTTACAACAAATTAGATAGCAGCAGGATCCTGCATCTGTATTCACTTCTATTATTCCATTATTATATCTCAAGAGACATTAGGCCAGGAGTATTTTCCCAGTCAAAGGCAGAAGACAACTGCCATAGCAAGGCTTGAGTTAAAATTAAAATATCAAGGAATCTGCCCCTAAGATTGTGAGAAAAAATTAAAATATATTTGGGATTAGCACAGATGCTGTAGTCAGTGTTATCATTGAATCCTGCAGATCCGGGGGGTTTTCACTAAAAATAAAAATAAAACAATTTGCCTTGAAATATATTGCTATTAAGGTTAGTTCCTAAAATCAAAGTTACAAAACACGTTTCTTATTGCGCTATGGTCCCAACAGAAGAAATAAAGGGGAGTATTTCTTGCAAGGCTTTGTTTCTTCATGGCGTTTAAATCCTTTTATTTGGCCTGTTGCTTAAGGAGAGAGATAGAAAGAGAGAGAGAAGAAAAAACTTTATTGACCTATAAAAACTATTCTTTGAAAGCTGTCAAACTTCTAAAAAGATACCATATCTGCTCTGGGATTTATTTATTTTCTTTCTCAAGCATTGTTAATAAATGTTTATGTGAATCTTACTGCTCTATTCTATAACTCTAATATATTGATACCTGCTGCTTACCTAAGTACTGATGCCAATAATATTTTCTCTACCATAATAAAGAATACAATTTAAAACTATAGGAGATGTGTTAAAAAGCATAGTTTTCAAGCAACAATCTCCTTGCTTCTTCTTTAATAATCTTCCATAGATATTGTTATTTATCCAGAGAACTGGGTTTTAACATGTCTGAATACAATGTAGTCACTGCTCACATTTTAGCCAAATTGAATATTTTGTGTTTTCATGACAGATCAGTGGCCTTCAATTGGAAGGCTGTAGTTTTGATGGAAATCGACTTTCTGAAAACCAACATGACTCATCCAGTGTTTCAACTGTTTTGCCTTGTTACATGGCCTGGATTCCTCAGGTACTTTATTAATAAGGGCTCAAAATGATAAGCTTGCAATTAATTTTTTTCAATGGTAGATTTTCAATAGATCTCTGATACACTTCATAAAATATATGAAGAATCATTGTAGGAATTGGGGTGACATGATAGCAGTATTATAATATTTGAGGGGCTATCACAAAGAAGAGGGGGTCACACTATTTTTCAAAGTACCTGAAGACAGGACAAGAAGCAATGGATGGAAACTAATCAAGGAGAGAAACAACCTAGAAGTAAGGAAAAAATTTTTGATAGAACAATTGATCAATGGAACAACTTCCCACCAAAAATTGTGGATGCTCCAACACTGAAAGTTTTTAAGAAGAGATTGGACAATCATTTGCCTGAAATGATACAGGGTTTCCTGCCTGAACAGGGGGTTGGACTAGAAGACCTCTAAGGTCCCTTCCATCTCTGTTATTCTGTTAACCTTTGAGAAGTAATCCAAAGTAGATTATTATTTTTTCTGTCAGCCACTAACATAGCATAAGTGCGCATGGGATAAGGTGGATTGGGCCCCACTAGCTTTCATGAGAGGGATCTTTGAACTTTCCCCTTATAAATCTTCTGTACCCTCCTGAAACTTTGGAGAAGAGCTGATTCAACAATGCTGCCACCAGCTGCTTTTTTCCAGAAAAAATCTTTTCTGCCCTTGTTTACTCAGAAAGAGGCAATTGGCAATCTTCCTTCCTTCAGACAATGATGAAATGGAAAGACGTCTGGTCTTTTTGTTCAGAATGACTGTTACTGATTCTTTAAGAATGCAAGTTCATAAAGAGAGAAGAAAAAGAGACCACACTAGAATGTACTTGAAAAGATCAAACAGGGAAAGAATAAAAAGGAAAGGAAGAGTAATCGCTTCTGAAAAGATTGATTTTCTTTCATACAAACAAGTAGAACAAATTCTTACATGTGTCTGTGCAAATACAGTCTACATATGAAAAAGATGCAAATTACATGGATTTTATAAAGAATTGACAGAGTTGGATATGATATTAACAGGAACAGAAGAAAGATTGATAAAAAAAATGTATAGTTATCTATTGGGTATTAAATTGGAAGAGGAACAAGTGAAGGAGAGAATGATAGCATGGCAAAAAAAATGGTTATACAATAGAGCTAGATCAGGGGTCGGCAACCTTAAACACTCAAAGAGCCACAAAGGTCCTAACTGGAAGCCCCCCGTTCAATTCTGGAGCCAACCGGAAGTCCGGTTCCCCCTCCATAGTCTCCTCCTAGTGTGGCATCCTTTTTCCTCTACCTGTCCTAACCGAAAGCCCTATCAATTGGGGAGCTGACCAGCGACAGGGAGCCGTAGCAGAGGAATGCAAGAGCCACATGTGGCCCCAGAGCTGTGGGTTGCCGACCCCTGAGCTAGATAAATGGCAGAAACTGGGATAGAATGTATAAACTAACAATGTCAACCGCATATAAAGTAAATTTGTATAAGATGTTTTACATATGGCATTTTGCACTGGCGAGGTTGGCAAGGATGTTTAAAGATAAATCAGCTAAATGTTGGAAGTGCCACCAGATACCTGGATCATGTTATTATATGTGGTGGGCATGTGTAGAAACCAGAAAATATTGAGCAAAAATACATATGTGGCTGGAAAAGATAATACAACAGCATATTGGATTAAAACCTGAAATATTTTTGTTGGAGATTTTACCTGAAATTTATAGTAAAGAGAATGTATATTTAATTATTCACGTACTAACTGCAGCTACAATTGTATTTGCACAAAATTGGAAAAGTGAAGAGATTCCTACAGATTAGAACGTGATCAGGAAAATATTAGAATGTGCAGAAATGAATAGATTATCACTTGCAATTAAAGAGAATGAACAAACTGAATACTATATGATATGAGAACTATTTTACCAATGGTTAGAGAATAAATATGAAAGCTAGAAATAAAAGATGAGTGAAATATAGAAAATATGTCAATAGAATTAAATATGTTAAAATGACAATTGTTGTAATGATTGATATACCATGTATATTAGTAATAAGATAAAAGTAGAGAATTAATACTAATGCAAAATATGGTTGTAACTTTGTTATCGCACAAGATATTTGTACCCAGACAACACACTGTTTAATAGAAGATGGATTGTTTTGATTAAAAATAAAATAAAAAGTGTGTGTGTGTGTGTGTGTGTGTGTGTGTGTGTATAAAATCTTACATGTGTCAAACCCAACATACTTGGACCTTAATAAGATCCATGAAGCAAGAGCTACACTGATTTCAAGAAGGTATCTTTAATACATGTCTTGGGAAATCAAAGAATCCTGGAAAGATGTAGGAGGATTTTTCCTCTTCTTATTTATACTGAGTTAATTAAATCTTTTTGGAAGAGTTTTCCCTTTATTTTTGCTCCTAAAATAGAAATAAAGATAAAAAGCTGAAAGAAAGGGAGCAATACAATAATTAATATCAATTTATTTAAGTTACCTTTTTAAAGATTTCTGGCCACTTCAGCTAAGATGTTGTTTATAGGATAAGCTGTCAGTGTTTAGGTCTACTTTCCTTCCTTTCCCAGTGTCTCTCACATCAACACCTCCTTTCATATTCATAAAAGGAAATTGAATCTATACCACATCTAGCTCTATTGGTCCCCTGCTCTCCAACCTGGGTTCCTGAAGGTTCTTGTTTTCTAATCTGGCTTTCACCAACCCTGACAAAGAATCAGACAATAACAGAGAAAAATAGCAAGTGTAAAATGAAGCCATTTCTTAAAACTCTCCCCCTACTTCTCCAGCTGCAGATTCCATCAAACATATACTAACCTTTCTAGGATGAAGAATGGATGAAGAATTCCATACAGTTAATTTAGCAAAGAAAATTGCCCATACAATAGAAATCATTTAATATATAAAACATCAGCATAAAAAATACTTTTTCCAGATCCAGTTCTATAAAATATTCACATATTCTCACACCAGTCTCCAGAACAAACATAGCTACTGCTGCCAAGTTGTCAGAGTGACAAACGAACAAATACTGTTAGACTACAGTTCAGCAATTTGTCTACCTACAAAAACTAAGCTTCGTATGCATATTTCCTACAATCCTAATTTTTACACTTTTCTGGGATTAATGACACGGTTCTCATCATTAACTAAATTTCACAGGCCTGTGTGAATTGAATCCTATATGGAGAGGTATTTGTTTAATATTTATGTGCTGCAGTCATTTGCAAAAAGATGTGGTTTTAAAGAGTTCAGAACACACAACTCAGGTGAAGTAAAGTTTATTGCAACATAAAAAAATAAAATTATGATATATTAAAAGGACCCCATATGAAAACATATGAAACACATGAAATATCAAAAATCAGGCTGCATAGTTTATTATATAAAGTATATTAAATTTTTGAATTGGTTGCCATTTTCTTCCAAACCTTTCCTCATGTGTGCATGACTTCTGATTATTTCTAAGTAACATTAATGAAATTATTTTTTTAACAAAGGCCTACAGGCCAGAACTCTCTTGTAATATGAAGCCGTCAAAGAAGAAAAGCTCATTTATACATCACACTGACACAGGAAAGGCTCTTTAAAGAGATCAGTCTTCAGCAGGGCCATTTCACAGTTGACACCAACCAGATATTTTGAGGGAGAGCACGAGGATAGAGATATTTTGAAACCGAGTGTAGCGGTAGGGAATCCTTGCCTGCAAGTAATTTCAAATATAGCATTCCGTAAATCGTGGTACAAGCAGCAGGATATCCTCTGATTATCTTATCCTGACCTGCATGAGGATAGGGAATTTACCAAGCGCTGGTCTGAAGTTATTTTGGACCTTATAAGATGAAAGCAATGCTTGCTCAGCAGCTAATAGGTAGCCCTTCTGTTTTTCCATGCAATGAATATTAGGTAGCTTGGCCCTCCAGTCCCTCACTATCTGCAGCTTCAGCAACTCCTCAACCTCATCCCAAATTCTTTTTAGAAATCTGCATGAGATTATAGACAGAATTGTAGGTTATTTCAGGGAATGTCTTTGACTACTAAGCCTGTTTATACGGAATTGAAATAATCACGATTAAGTTCTAGTCCTACCTCATTAGAGCCATGCAGAACAATCCTGCTACATTTTCTCAAAAATAAATTCCATGCAGTTAGGAGAATTATCTGAAAGCTTTATATATGTTTGTGTGTGTGTGTGTGAATGAATGAATGAATGAATGAATGAATGAATGAATGAATGAATGAATGAATGAATAAATGAATGAAAATGACTGTAACCATATTTTCTCATTTAAACGGTTGATTCTTTGTTGACAGAATGCTTATGGGCCCTATTCCCCTGAAGAGTGCATCTCTTTGCCTGTTTACACCAGTGCCGAAAGGGATTGTGTGGTGACAAATATTGATGTCCCATGTGGAGGGAATCAAGATCAGTGGATCCAATGCGGCGCTGCTTTATTTCTGAAAAATCAGTAAGAAGAAGCTGCTGCTAGCCATCAGGTTTGATTACTGTTGTCTAAAAAAAAGAGTTTATGTTTTCTGTGATAATTTTAAACTAAAATGTGGAAAATCTTAGACTTTATACAGAATAGTGCTTTATAAATAGTACACTGTGGATTTACAGTAAAACTAAAAGGTTAATTACGTATATTTTCAATAGACGAGAAAACTAGCTGAAAACTTACATAGTTATCTGGGGTGGGTTTTTTTTCACTAGAGCTTGAATAGTTCAGTGAATTATTCCCACCATGTGCAATCCGTTAAATTTTGGTACTGTACAATATCCATTTATTTTGTGTGTATGTTCACTATTAAAATGATTCTTTCCATCAACCTAGAAAATTTATTATCTGCCCTTTATGTGTGTAATGTAAAAATCCAAATTTCTATATAAAATCTGAAGGTTGCGGTACTCTGTATTTCTAGGTACATGTCTCTATAATTTTTCTCTCTCAGCTTTTACTATGTGTATTTTTTTTCATTTTATTGGTGTTTTTATGATCTTCATTTTTTTTTCTCAACTTCCAGATTTTCGTTCTACTTCAGGTTGTACTTTGAAAGGATATAATTTGTTTAATTGAAAAGAGAAGTTCCTGCTATTAAATAAAAACGCATTATACTGACATATATTTATGAAATATGTATAATTTTCATTGCTCTCATTAAATAATTTTTAATTTTTTCAAAGTCATTTTGCGCCTGTGTATTACTTGTGAATAAGCTGAATCAGTTTTCTGTGTATTAAACTTGTTCTAGTCTCCTATATAAGAGCACTGCTTTAGGCATGAAAGCTGGATGTTTGACCTTGCTCTACTATGGTCAGTCACTCTCTTTCAGCTCAATCCACTTTACAGGGTTGTTTTTGGGAAAAGAGGAGAAGAAAGTACAAAGTATATTGGCTGTCTTGAGTTATATATAAAAATAATAAAGGTGGGATTAAAAATCTAAATAGAGAGAGGGGGGGAT
The DNA here is from genome assembly GCA_032468155.1 of Oxyrhabdium leporinum. NCBI lineage: Eukaryota > Metazoa > Chordata > Lepidosauria > Squamata > Cyclocoridae > Oxyrhabdium > Oxyrhabdium leporinum. The sequence goes on along the minus strand of JANHFL010004019.1, from coordinate 22,133 downwards.
TAAAGGGTAGACCGGCTTTTACCCAATTCCAAGAAAAGTTTAAACATTTAGGTAACAAAATTAATGATAATAATTTTAATACATATATTAAAATAAACATCTCTACTTCTTTTACAAGCAATATTTGTATTCCTCATTTGGGAAGCAGGGCAGTAATCACAGATCTGCAACTGGTCATAGCGTCTAACTGCCTTCCAAATTGAGGAAATAACATTTTCAGATTTTTTTTTAATCCCACTTTTATTGTTTTGATAAATAGCTCAAGGACACCTTCTTGCTCCTCTTTTCCCAACAACAACCCTTTGAGATGAGTGACTGGCCCAAAGTCACTCAGTCAGCTTTCACTTCTTTAAATTCATTTCATATTTCCTCTGGTTCCCTATCAGTTAAGAACTTAAAAATAGTCTCTAACATCCTTCTTGGAAATGGTGTATGGATGATCAAAATCGTATTGTGGTTGTCTTTCCAGAAGAGTACAGTTTACCTCCACCACAATTAAATTGTTTGCAGTTAAAACCCAAGTACACGTGCTATATGAGACTCAATGAGACCATAAAACAGCATGATTATCTTAGAAAGAATTCAAACAAAATCTCTAAGAAACATTTTTCCATTTTATCTGTTGTGTTCCCAATACTGTATCTTGACAGGAAGCAGGCGTTAGTAAACCTGACTCTAGTCTCTGGATAAATAACCTTACCTATTGATTAAAATTATTTCACAACCCTAGTGGATTGACCTACCTAATATTAGCAAATAATTTCAAATCTTCTTGAGAAATAGTTACTTAAAAAAAACCCTGAGCCCTTTTGATCAGCCAGTGATTCCATCTTGACCTTAGATTCAGGTTAACCTAGATCAGGGGTGTCAAACTCTGTTGTCACAGCATTGTCATGTGACGTATCGGGACTTTTTTTCCCCTTTGCTAAACCAGGTGGGGGCGGGACCAGCACATGATGCATCCAGCCCATGGGCTTCAAGTTTGACTCCTCTAGATCAATATTAAAGCAAAGTATCTTAAATGTAGAAGGCCAAAATAGAAACTTATAAGAATCTTATCACCTATAGCAGCTTCATATTCATATTGTACTATAGTCCCCAAATTCAGAAGAGCCTCAACTCTGTGTTCATTTAATGCCCTTCCTACCCCACAGCTGTTTTGGAAGGGAAATCCTTTTTCTTGAAGTGGGAGACCACATTTCTCTAGGCCTCCACCATCTCCTCATTTTTTCCAGGAGGTCCCAACAGTCCTTCAAGCAGATTTTTCAGAATTATAGAGTATATTCCAGCATGGCTTGGGTATTGAAGGCAGTCTAATTTTCTAGAAGAGGGGTGTCAAACTCACATCGTCACCAGGGTGAAATCTAGCCGGTTCGTACCGTTTCGGGCAAACTGATAGGGAAAATTTTGATTGGTTTGGAGAACCGGCAAATATCACCTCTCTCTGGCCCCACCCCTGCCTTCCTGCTCACTGCTCACCCCACCCCCTGCTCATCCTACCCCACCTGCCCGCCCGCCGCTCGTCCAATCACTATTCATCTCGCCTCCCCACCCCAGCATAGTCTTAGCAGCCTATATAGGTTTACCAAGCAATTAGTCACCACAGTGCCTCTGCCTGCCTTCCCATGAGCACGTGCTTGTGCCCCAACTGCTCGTGATCTGCCTGCCTGCCTGCCTGCCTGGGTAAGTAAGCCGCTGCCGCCGCTTGCTTTGATTCCCACCAGTGCTGCGTCCCCGCGCGGCCTGGCTAGCTGCGCCCCCCCATGGTCCCCGGAGCTTGCCTGCTACTTGCTTCGCTTCCCACTGGCGCTGCGTTCTCCCCCCACGGTCCCCGGAGCTTGCCTGTGTCTTGCTTCCCTTCCCACCGGCGCTGCGTCCCCACGTGGCCTAGCTAGCTGCGCCCCCCCATACAGTCCCTGGAGCTTGCCTGCCACTTGCTTCACTTCCCACCAGCGCTACGTCCCTGTGCGGCCTAGCTAGCTGCCCCCCCATGGGCCTTGGAGCTTCCCTTCCCTGCTTTCCGTGCTGTCTTCCTTCCTTCCCTACTCCATTCCGCATGCGGCCCCGCCATGTTTACCTGCCTTCTTTGCGGGGAAGGGAAGCAGCTTCT
>JANHFL010004019.1:2875-19923 GCA_032468155.1 Oxyrhabdium leporinum | reverse complement strand
TAGATAGATAGATAGATAGATAGATAGATAGATAGATAGATAGATAGATAGATAGATAGATGATATAGCTATAGCTATAGCTATGGATGGATGGATGGATATATATTGATATAGATGGAAAGAGAGATAGAGAGAGATGTAGCAATTCTTTTAATATTACATTAAATGGCAGCTCTGTTTTTGTGGCAAACTTGATTTTATTAACCATTATTGTATCACGTTCTGCTCTAAAGAGTAGTGCAGTTTATCAAAAGAGATGAAATATCTCATCAAAGCTCACTGTCATTTATTGAGCTGGAACACATTGTTTGCTCTCAACTGCCAATCTGAGTTATGTCTCTTAGATTTAGCAGAGTTGCTTCTTTTTTTCCTTGACAGATCACCTTATTTGCAGAAGTGGACCGGGCAGAAATTCAACAGATGAGGTTTCCCATTTCCTATATTTTCAAGAAGGGTATTGCAATCTATTGAATTTGATTCACGTTGATTTGGAAATATTATCGCTATGTTATCACTTATTCTGTGAATTGTAAAAGACCAAAATGAATTTATGAGACCTTTTACAAATAAGAGTTAGAACTGATATTCTGCTTTGAATAGAGGAATTTCGAAATTGTTTACTCTCCCCCTCCCCACTAATAATTGGAAGATCAAAGCCAAAATCAGAAGGTAGAAAAATTCTTATTTGAAATTATTTGTGTGATGTATGTGGAAAGAAAAAAAAAACACCCATTATTCAGCTGTTATGCTTCACCAGCCACAGTTTATTAGCCATGGGCTAACTGATTTCTTATAACAGAGTAAAAGGGTACATAAATAAAGTTGTTAGCATGAATTTCTTTCTACAGTTAGAAGAGAATTCATCTTTTTACCCTTCATTCCCATAACAGTGTTTCCCTAAGGAATCTTTCCTTCAATCAATTTCCCTCAAAGTGAACAATTTAGTATTTTAATATATACATTTTTCTTATACAATGAAAATAGTGAAATTAATCTATAGTGAAACAACATGAGAATATAAAAACAAGGCCAACGTTTAAATTTTAAGCATGAATATGACTCTTCCAATGGCTTTAATAAGACACACAAAAAAAGAAAACTTGAAGGCATTTCTAATTACTTTGGTTTAAATAGAACAAATCCAAGAAATAATGAGACTGCAATTTTTTTTAAAAAATGAAATTAATTCCTTAACTTGGCACAGATTATATTTCTGCCCTGCTGTTAACCATATGAGAAACAGAATTGTACAATTTTCCATTTTTTTTCCTTAAGAATTGTCTTTCCTGTTTGCAAGAAACCTTACAGCTATGGGAAATCAACATCCAAATCTATCAAGCTTTATGAGGGCAGCTTTCAAATCTTCCAACACAAAATGGTGCTTTTGTGTGAGGAGCAGGTGAAATTGACTGGTTTGTTTTAAGGTTTCTAATGCCTGCTTTCTGATAATCAGTGCTAATAAGCGTTAACAAGGAAATGTGATTTGGATTTCTTTGCAGATTCACGGGGACCCTGAACCACGTATACAACAGTAAGATTCTTACAATATGCTATTGTGATCAGCTTATAATTTCACTCAGGGAATATTTTATACAGAAAGAAATATATAGCTGGTTGGAAAACACAGTTGTACTTTTGCATTGTGCAGCCATGACTTAATTGATTCAGCTGTGGTTTTCTGAGAGAAAAGCATTCTTTATTGTTATAACACTCTCAGTTTAGCTATCAATGAATTACACAATGCCTTGCCCATTATCCTTTCAACAAGATGCTTATTTAAATTAAAATCACTATTACAGAGAAGCCATTTAAAGAAAAAAAAGAGGAGAATGGAACCTGGAATATGACCAGCATTTTCAAGGATTTATTTTTGACTTTTTGGCTTTGGATTACAACTTTAGCATTTAAAGGAGTTCAGAATCAGGATTGCAGTAATGTATTTAAAGGCTATAAAACAGCAAAATATAAGGGCACAACATGTTTTCCTCTTAAGTAAATTCTTGTTTAAACATTTTATTCTTTTGAGTATACAAAGGGCAAAGAATATAAACTTCTCCTGTTGTTTTTGAACTACATTTCCACACAGTCCCAATTACACAGACATTAGTGAGGAATGCTGAGAATTGTAGTTCAGCAATATCTGGACGGCTAGAGGTTCTTCAACAGTGCTATCAACTTACGTCCAAAAAATAAAAAAAAATCTTGATATCTAGTAGAGTGACACTGTGTGTCCTATAAGAAAGAATAATATGTAAATGTGTTAACAACAGAGTGACATATTTTGAATAAATCATTTTAGCTTGTGCTACAATATGTGTCAGCCCATGGGGCGGGCAGGATTATAACCTACTAATGTGATAGAGAAGGTGCAGAAATATTGGCAAATAAAATGACATGTTGTTATCTTCTAGACATGACCAATTGTATATTAGGATGTTTTGTAATTATAATCTTTGAATGGGTTCTTAGAAAAAAGCCTGTGTAATTCCTGTTTACACCCTGTCTGCCAAAAGGGAGCACATGCCAGTTTTCATGATTTAGTAAAATATTATCTATTCCTCCAAGGACAGGTTTTGATTACGAAAGTCTTTAAAAAAGGGTTCGTAATTGAAATTTGCTGATAGTGTTAAATTGAATAGTCAAACTGTTACTTGGCAATTGTCTGTTCTAGGCAACCCACAATTTCATTTCCATTAGTCTTGACTTGCTGACTCGCTTAGAGATGAGCTGAAATATTGTGAAAATGCCATTGCAGTATCTCCTATTCTGAATTTTAGCAATGTTGAAATGCCAGAAAAAAGAAAAAACCTCAAGCCAAACCAGGAAGGATATAAAGATGAAGATATGCTCCTCTGGTTGTAACTATGGCATGTGATTGGAATCAATAGTATACTAAAGAAATAATAACCATGGAAGAAATATGAAGACAATATGTGTGTGTGTGTGTGTGTGTATGTATGTGTGTGTATATATATATGTATGTATGTATGTATGTATGTATGTATGTATGTATGTATGTATGTATGTATGCATATTGAAAAAAAGATGTATGCATTTAGAGACAGAATTGCTTCTTACAGCTGTGACTGGAAAAGCAGAACAACAAAACAATGCAAAGCAAAAAATGTGTATGGTTTTAATTAGTCCTTGTCCACAAAGGAATAGGGAACAAACAAAGGTAAGAATAAAAAAAAATCAGAAACTTCATTACTGAAGCAACATAACGTTGGAATGAGTTTTCAAGAATAAAAATAAGAGTAGATGAGGAGGACGCAGCTAGACACAGATCAAGGTAAAGGGCCATCAGTCAAAGAGTTGAATTCAGAAGGTAAAACCCCCTTTCAAATAAAAAGACTCTAATGTAAATTTTGCAAAAAACCCTTTACTTGCCTTTGTTTAGACAACAATTTAATCCAGGAGGTTGTTGAATTTTGGGGAATGCCAAGATTGAAAAGGAGAATACGAACACCTCCAAAGGACTTATACCAGGTACTGCAATCTCAAAGCATCTATGTACTCACAACTCACAGCTCAGTGCGGTCTTTCTCTCTCACTCTTTTTTCCTTCCTTCCTTCCTTCCTTCCTTCCTTCCTTCCTTCCTTCCTTCCTTCCTTCCTTCCTTCCTTCCTTCCTTCCTCTCCCATTCCCACTCTCTCACACACACACACCCTCTGTCTCCCTTTCCTTCATTCTCTCTCATTTTCTCATACTCTTCTGTCAGAACCAATTGAGAGCTCTTGGTTTTCAGAGAAAGGTGATTGAGTGACACCTGAAGATGTTGACCACTCTGATTTCAGACCCAGCCAGCTCCTGTCTTCACATTTCCTTGACATTCACACAGTTTAGCAGATCTTCTTTAAAAAGATCCAAATTAGTCTGAGTTTTTGAAGTGAGTGAGTATCTCAAAATCACACCAATCATCAGGTGGTTTTTTCTTCTTCTGGAACTCACCTTCTTTCAGCTTCCACTCCTATTTGTGTAACTCCATTTTTCTTTATTTGGAGGGGAGGAGGGTAAGTATATTGCTTGGGCACTGGATATACTCCAAGAAGACAGGAGAATGAGTGTGTTTCCAGAATCCTATTTTGGCCAGCTGGTACCAGCAAGGCAAAAAAGGATTGAATCACACAGCAGCAGCAAGCAAGCAAAGCTAACCGCAACACTGAAACTTACTTTGGCTTTCCCCATGCATTGTGTCAGCATGACAACTTGGAGTAGAGTGTGAAATGGAAATATGGAATCAATAGAAGTGGCATCAAGTGGTTAACACCTCTGGTTTCCAGTTATATAATATATTACTTTCTGTACAAGTAGAATAAATGGGTTTGTACATGATGAAAAGCAAGCAACAGCAAAAGTGAACCAAAGTTATATGCTGAAGTTTTGGGGCCTAAGTGACGAAAAGTTATACAAATTTATATTCAGATTAACAGAATAACAGTGTTGGAAGAGATCTTAGAGGTCTTCTAGTCCACCCCTCTTCTCAAGTAGGTGGCCCTATACCATTTCAGACAAATGCTGTCCAATCTCTTCTTAAAAACCTCACGAACTGGAGCACCCACAACTTCTGGAGGCAAGCCACCCCACTAATTAATTGCTCTAACTGTCAGAAAATTTCTCCTTATTTCTAGGTTGGGTCTCTCTCTTTCATAGTTTCTATCTGTTGCTTCTTGTCTTGCCTTCAGGTGCTTTGCCATTATTGACCCCCTCTTCTTTGTGGGAGCACCTTAGATATTGGAGGACTGCTATCATGACATCCCTAGTCCTTCTTTTCATTAAAGTAGTCTTACTCAATTCTTGCAACCCTTCCTCATATGTTTTAGTCTATGCCAGTGCCTTGAGATCAAATAGTGTTGTTTAACAGAGGGCACTTGGAGATGGACTGGAAAAGAAATGGCATCAGATTTCTGTTTCCCTGATGACTTCAACTTTTTTTATTAGGAAAATGGAGCCAAAATAAATCAGGATTAATGTACTATTTCTATTATATATGTATTTCCACAGTGCATGGGAATGGCATCTTTATTTTGAGAATGTAATATGATTCAATTAATTGTTTTGACTGAAAATATTTTCTTAAGAAGGTCTCTGAATTTTTAGGCACAGATTATGAAAGCTCTTTCTCAACTACTCCAAGAGAAAATATTCTTCAAGACATGCCTTGCTAACACTTTAGTGTTTTTACAAAACTAAAATAATATGTGAGAGTGGAGTTGCATTTCCATTCACATTTCATAACATTTATATGTAATAAAAGTTTTACTACTCACTACAAGCCAAAAGAACATTGTCTGGTGACAGCAATCTGTCTCCATGATTTACTTACAGTAATTCTTTTCTCCCTTCACAATAAATTTTCTTTTGAAAATAGAAATCACTTTTTTTTTCATGTATCTTTATGATTTCTACCTTAAATAGTAAGGCCTAAGAAAAGAAGTGAGAAGGAAAAGCTCAAATGAAATGATTTGCCACTTTAACATTTCCCAACTCAAACAATAACATTTAGCAGGTCATAAAGAATTTGCATCTCTTGGTGATTTGTATACAATGGTGTCTAGTGGATAGAGCAGTGTTGATTAAATGTTGGGTTAGCTCAAGATAATTCAAGGAGCTTTGATGGTGCCCAGCACCTTGAAAGTAGCTGGTACTCTCAAGTAACAAAAGTTTTTAACTGGGACAGTAGATTATGGAGACAGGAAAGGATTCACAGAAAGCTGTGATGGCCACAGGAGGCAGCTGTGGGGGAAAAAAAGGTAAGATGCTTTTTCAATGCCATTGAAATCTTGCCTCTTTTTTACATCCTCACTGAAAGTATGGGGCTTCACCTACACTGCCACACCTCCATTTTTCTTCTCTTTTTGGACATCCATCCCCTTCACAAAGCACCACTGGCAAGTAGCCTAACTTTGGTTAAATCACATTAAAATGGCTAACCTAGGAAGAAAACCTCCATTTAACAGCCGTGGTGGTGCAGTGGTTAGAATGCAGTACTGCAGACTACTTCTGCTGACTGCCAGCTATTTACAATTTGGCAGATCGAATCTCACCAGGCTCAAGGTTGACTCAGCTTTCCATCCTTCTGAGGTTGGTAAAATGAGTACCCAGATTGTTGGGGGCAATAGACTGACTCTATAAACCACTTAAAGAGGGCTGTAAAGCACTGTGAAGTGGTATATAAATCTAAGTGCTATTGCTATTACCCAATCCATGTTATAATTTTGCACATTTCCCCTAGCCAATCTCCAAATAAATAGTAGAACTGGAGCATTTCCACCACATCTGGCTTAGTATCAGAGGTGAAATCTAGCCAGTTCGCACCAGTTCGGGTGAACAGGTAGGGAAAATTTTGATTGGTTCGGAGAACCGGCAAATATCACCTCTGGCTGGCCCCGCCCCTACCCGCTTGCTCACCGCTTGCCCCGCCCTCTGCTCACCTCGTCCCACCCGCCAGCCCGGCGCTCGCCCAATCACTCTTCATCTCGCCTCCCCACCCCAGCATAGGCTTAGCAGCCTATATAGGTTTACCAAGCAATCAGTCACCACAGTGTCTCTGCCTGCCTTCCCATGAGGACGTGCCTGTGCTCCAACTACTTCTGATCTGACTGACTGCCCGCCTGCCTGGGTAAGTAAGCCACTGACGCCGCTTCCTTCACTTCCCACTGGCGCTGCGTCCCCGCGCGGCCTACCTAGCTATGCTTCCCCATGGTCCCCGGAGCTTGCCTGATGCTTGCTTCACTTCCTATGGCGCTGCGTCCCCGCGCGGCCTGGCTAGCTGCTCACCCTGCAGTCCCCAGAGCTTGCCTGACGCTTACTTTGCTTCCCAACGGCTCTGCGTTCCCGCGCAGCCTACCGAGCTATGCTCCCCCATGGTCCCCGGAGCTTGCCTGACACTTGCTTGACTTCCCACCAGCGCTATGTTCCCGCGTGGCCTACCTAGCTACACTCCCCCGCAGATCCCGGAGCTTGCCTGACGCTTCTGGGCTTGCTTCGCTTCCTACCGGCGCTGTGTCCCCATGCTGCCTGGCTAGCTGCTAACCCCACGGTCCCCGGAGTGGTCCCCCATGGGGGGGCGCAGCTAGGTAGGCTGCGCGGGGACGCAGCGCCGGTGGGAAGTGAAGCAAGTGTCAGGCAAGCTCTGGGAACTGCGGGGGGGGGGGCAGCTAGCCAGGCCGCGCACTGACACAGCGCAGGTGGGACGCGAAGGCCTGGCTAGCTACGCCCCCCACAGTCCCTGGAGCTTTGCTTCCCTGCCTTCCGCGCTGTCTTCCTTCCTTCCCTAGTCCCCTTCGCACACGGCCCCACCATGTTTACCAGCCTTCTTTGCGGGAAGGGAAGCAGCTTCTTCCCTTCATCTCTTTGTGGGCAGAAGAGTTTTCCCCAACCACCACCGCCCAGATACCCTCAATTTCCCCAAATTCCCCAAGCATTTCTTTGCCTACCTTATTTCCAGCTCCATTGCGTTTCTTTCTCCTTCTCGCCATTGTGTGCAGGGAAACGAAAGTTTCCCTAAAAAAAATTCAATCAATTCCAAGGAAAAGATCTTGCAAAGTTGGAATTGATTGAGTGAATTTCAAGAAGGAGAAACGCAATGGAGCTGGAAATAAGGTAGACAAAGAAATGCTTGGAGAATTGGGGGAAAGCGAGGGCATCTGGGGGGATGAAAGCTGGCGAAACGGGCAACAGAGCGGCCGGTGCGAGGGAAGGTGGCTTTTTCTTTTCCCCTGCTCCTTGTAGTTCCCTCGCGCCAGCCCTTCGTTTGTAGCACAGCGGTTCACCCCCCTGAGCCCAATGGTGAGCTCTGTGGTGCCTAAGCAGGGGCCAGGTCACCACCCTGCCTGTCGCCGGAGCTTGTCTGTCTCCGGCTGCCACTGCGGGGGGGAGGGATGATAAAGGGACAGGCTGCGGTTGCTCCCAGCTCAGTTCTGGCTGGCAAAGAGGTGATGGCTGCAGGCCCTTTGCTCCGTCAAAAATTGGCACCAGAAGCCTCCAGCCATTACCTCTTTGCTGGCGCTAGAAGCCTCCAGCTGCCATTCCTGGCTCTGTTCCGGCCAGCAAAGAGGTGATGGCCGCAGGCCGTCGTTCCGGCAAAAAGCGGCGCAAGAAGCCTCCAGCCGTCACCTCTTTGCCTTCTTTTTTCCCAAGTAGCCTTTTTCCTGCATCCGGCAGGCAGTCAGCATCACCATCTCTACAGCATCGGTTATGTGACTGGGTGGGCATGGCCAACTCAACGTCACTCACAGCAAGGTGCCACCGTCTCACCTTGCCGTGAGTGATGTTGAGTTGGCCACATCCACTCAGTCACATGACCCCCACCAAGCCACGCTCATAGAACCAGCGGTGAAAAAAAATAGATTTCACCACTGATCGTCACGGCGACGTCACGTGATGTATGGGAACTTTTTCCCCCTTTGCTAAACCAGGCATGGGTGTGGCCAGCACATGATGCAGCCGACCTGCGGGCCGGGAGTTTGACAGCCCTGTGCTAGAAGATTCTTTATCAAACCTTTACTGACCTGTACCCTTCTTGTTGGGTTTGTTCCCAGACTATGCTATTCAAGTCCCTGTATCCTTTAGATGGAAGAACATAGGCAAACTAGGAACTGAGTTCCCAAGTTTTTCTTGGTCATCTGATTGGTGAAGTAAGCAGTTTACTAATTCCTTTTTCAAGATGGCCCAGCCAGCTAAACATCTTTGCATTTAAGGATTCTTCCCATATCATCTTTCTTATTATATTTTTTATATTATTAAAACCAGTATTTCTAATATCCATGATTTGTGCTTGACTGCTTTTTTTAAACCGCGTTTTTGCTAAAATTAACAGCTCTGACAAAGCGTAGTCTCATGAACCCAAAGTTCCCATCACTGTAGCAATCAACTCCTGTATTTTAGTAAGAAGCAAATCCAAGATAAAAGATCCCCTTGTGCTCACCTCAGTCTTTTGAAAGAGAAAATATATTACTAATATATGATTTTGTGTATTTTGAATTAAAATATCTCAAAGGTGAACCATTCCATTTTGAATACACAATGCCTCATATTTGTTTCTTTGTTTATTCATATTAGTATGTTTGATGTTTGTAATTCTGTAATGTTTGAGGGCTAGGGGGGAGAGGCTTTTGGTACTTAAAATGGGCTGTTACAGTCCTTCTGATAGAGTCCCCGATACTGTGGAAGTCTTGATCCAGTGTGAGAGTCTGGATGGGAACTAAAACCTGGTAAGATGGAATTGCTATTTATCCAGAAACTACCCACTCCAACACTGATTATTACTTTGGATGGGGAGTCCAGGACTTGGGTCTCCTCCTAGCCTTAAAGTTGCTACTGAAAGTATAGATGGAAACTGAAAGTCACAATAAAAAAAAAGGATTTGCTTTCAACCAGAGACTTCAAAATGATCCAAACAGAATGATTCATGTTCAAAGTAGTATCTCAAGTACTGTCAAAGTATCTCAACTTAAGGAGAAAAAAAAAAGAGAAATAACGAGAAAGATAAATCATATAAGGTAAAATAATTTAAACATGGGATAGCATTTTGTAGGATGAGTTTAAAATTGGGTTTTGAGTCTAAATATTTAAAGGGCACGGTGATTTCCATATTTAATCTGACTTCATAAGATGTCATAACTTCCAGGGGAAGTGGCTGTAGTGCATATTAGCATCAGTGATCAGAGGAAATGTGATGAACCTTCTTAAAAGTGAATTTAAATGACCAAATAAAAAGTTAAAATTCAAGATTTCCAAGGTAGTTTTGATCATGAATATCTCCTATTCCCACTTATAGCCAGGGGAACTGATGTGTCTAAGAAATGAGAAGCTTCACTTAAAGTGAAAAACAAACAGCATGCTTAGTATCTAAAAGGTGTCAGAGAAAACCAGTGGGAAAATGAATGGAAGAGTACCAGTTCGAAATTAATTATTCTTTAGGGATGAGGCTGAAAATGTCAACAAAAGCAGCTGAAAAAACACCCAAGCAAGATTTTACACTTTTTTGGTAGGAAGGAAAAGAAATGCTAGGTAAAACCCACCCAGAGTCCTTTTATAGGGGAGATGGGCAGTATAACATTTTATAAATAAATTTATAAATAAAATAAATAAATGCTACTCATTCTCCAAACTCAACCTGTAGCACTATCATTAAGAGCTGCGGTGGCGCAGTGGTTAGAGTGCAGAACTGCAGGCTACTTCTGCTGATTGCCAGCTGCCTGCAATTTCATCAGGCTCAAGGTTGACTCATCCTTCCATCCTTCCAAGGTCGGTAAAATGAGGAGTCATATTGTTGGGAGCAATATGCTGACTCTGTAAACTTTTTAGAGAGGGCTGTAAAAAGCACTGTGAAGCAGTATATAAGTGCTATTGCTATCATTTCTTTCTTGCATGTATAATCCCCCCAAAGTTTTTAAATGTGTATTGAGATTAACCTGTATTTTATCCTCACAACAACAACAAAAGGTGGGTTGAGAAAAAGTTATGGCTGAACATTTGGACTAAATGAAGATTTGAATTTGGTTTCCCCAGCCACACTACTACAATGGCTTAGTGATCAAGCTATTCAGGAGAAGACAAATTGAATGGCTGGAAGTTAGGCGAATTAGAGAAGTGCATGAAAGAAAGATAATTGCAAAGAAGTTGAATGTACTTTTTTTTTTCTCCTACTCTAAACTGAAGTTCAAGATCTACATCCAACTTTCAAGAAGATAATCTAAAAAATAAAGAGGCACAAACTAATATATTATTGTTGGAGAATTATTAGAAAACTTCAATATGAAACTGATGATTTTTTTAGTTTTACATTGGTCACTTAAATACAGGTAGTTCTCAACTTATAACCACAACTGGAACCAGAATTTCAGTCATTGCGTGAAGTGGAAGATATCCCTCTGAGCACTTCACTCAATGATTGCAATCCTGGTTCTCCCAGTTGCAGTAATTAAATAGATCATTAAGAGTATGGAGCGAATGAATTGTTTGTCAAAGGAAAGCAGGCAACTCCCCATCATGGGCAGAAGGGAATGCCAGCAGTGGTCTGGAGGAAGGAAGCTCAAAGCATGAAGATCCCAGTTTTCTTTCTCTATCCTCCACTGGAGTGGCCTTCGCTTGGGATAAAAACTATGGATGAGAAATGTTTTCTGGTGCAGGATGCCATTCCGTAGGATTATGGACACATTTATCAAAACTTTAAATACTTTAAGCAAATGAAATGTTCAGTCAGTCTGTTCTAGTGGTTAAGGCACCAGACTAGAAAGTGAGAGACCGTGAGTTCAAGTCCTACCTTAGCCATGTAAGCCAGATGTGTGACTTTGGGCCAGTCACACTCTCTCAGCCCAACTCACTTCACAGGGTTGTTTGTGTGGGGAAAATAGGAGGAGGAAGATACATTGGATATGTTTGCTGCCTTGAGCTATTTGTAAAAATAATAAAGGTGGATACTAATAAATAAATATTGGATTGCCAAATTTCAGCAATAACATCCTGTGGTTTCATATATCTTGGTGTTTTCACCTGAAGCCGAATTTTGAATGAAGGAACAATCCCAAAAGATGTTATAACTTCATGAATGTTTAATCATTTTAGTTCTTTTTTTCTTTCTTATTTAATTGTGGTAAGGGGGTTGCGAGGGGGTTTAATTGTGGTAAGGAGGTTGCCAATTGGAAGTATTTCTTTGTTCCTTGGTATTTACAATATCATGTTCCCATCCATAATTTTCAGGGTTTTGAGAGACTTCTGGCAAGTGATGACATGAATGTTGCCACAAATCTTCACATATACAACTGCAATTGTGATAATCTGAAATAAGAGGACATGATTACTAGTTTCCAAAAGAGAAAGGGTCTCCTTTGGCTGGGATGAAAATGAACCCTGAGTTACAGACAATATCTGGATTATAGAAAATTAATCATAGAGAACCCTGTGGCACAGAAGCATTTTACTTTATTAATGGGAAAGATGAATTAAAAAATGATAAACATTAAAATTAATTGGATTACAAAGCTAATTGGAGAGAGGGAGGGTGGGAAGGAGGGAGAAAGAGAGAGAGAAAAATATTGCTTGGTTCAAGCTCCTTTAAAATTTCAGTGGGAAAGACAAACTCAGAATTTCAAATAGACATAGACAGTATGTTTTTAGTGTCTTGTCTTAGTACTTTTTCTGAGAATTTCACACATAAGAAGCAAGTGGGCCGTCAATACACAAGTGCACTGAAGTTTAAGTATGCTCAGTCTGACTTAATCAAAACCTTCATTCATCCATCATATTATTATACAGTCATCAAACCCAGTAGAGAATTATCAGCATAGACAATTCATACATCAATGCATTAGCCCTAGTTCCTTGCCATTCCAAACAGATTAGCATGTAGTAGATTTTTTTTTACAGCATGGGAAAACATCCCAAACTCTGAATCCAATGTCAGAATGACAAGTAAATTCTAGGCATTTGGTGGCAGGTGTACTTATCAGAACCAAAATGAACTTTCTCTGCATATGCAGCATAATAAGAAAAAAATGGGTGAACTTCAACAGGAGTTAAGAACTTACTTTTAACCTGATTACTCTGGGTTCTAAATCATAATGAAAGTCCATGTGCAAAAAGGATGTTCAAGAACTATGGAAAACATGATGACATCAGTAGAGAGAGGAAAAAAGCAAAGTTCAAAAATGTGTGTGGAGGAGGCTTCAATCGTATTTGGAACGCTGATATGCACTTTCACAAAATGGCTGCTGTGACTCATCTTAAACATTTATTTCTGTCTTTATTGTGGCTGCTATTCGAGGGGCAGGTAAGTATCATTTTGTTCTAAAATCAGGGCCACTACCACTCATTTTTATTTTCTTAGAATGCCAATGAAGTCTATTCCTCATTGGCCCCAGATGCTTTTCTGAAGAGCCAATTGTCCAAAGCTCTTTGGAAGCCCAACAAGGATGGGGCAGTCTGAATATCAGAAGCAAACCTTTTCACAAAAGGAGAGCAATAATTGAGAAAAGTTCACTATAGGATACCTGTAGAGCACAATGTCAGGTCTGCCATCTTCAGCACACTTCGCTTTGCTGGCATCCTTCCATAAAACATGGGGGGGGAGGGAGAAGATTGGGCAAATAGCAGCAAGGGGGGAGGGGATGACAGAGTGACAGGAACCAGTCAACCAAAGACGGAGCCGTGAGAATGAAATGCAAAATTCCACACAGAGGAACAAAACTTCAAAGCCATTCTCAAAACATCTAAATCGAAATCTTTTGGACACTGATGGACTGGTCAATGGGGGTGGGCCAGGGAAGAGAAAAAAAAATGCAGGCATTGCATAGCAATATTCAGATCCAGCTTTGTTTATGCTGTAACCATTTGAACTTAGTAAAAGGGAACCTTTCACTCCAGCCATGGAGTTGAGGGTCTTTCTTTCCTAAGTACCTAAGTTGGAACAAGCCTGACACATAGTCCCTCAATGACAGGGCCCTCAACAAATCTTTCCTAGCAGGCTTTCTACTTTGGCAACTAATTCTATTTTCTTTCTATTATCCTGAAAGCTAACTTCAATGACACTATTAGCAACGTTAGCAATTCATCTCAGCATGGAGCATTTCTCATAGAGGTGATACTACAGTACTTGCCCTATGTTTTTAAAATGAATCTTGAATTGATTTTCTTAATAAGACAAGTAGAAATAGAATAACAAAAAAAAGCAAACGTAAAAAACATTCTAACAATTTAATCAATTCTGTATATCAGAAAAATGGAAGACTACATACGAACAAAAATAGATACAGCAGAGGATGGGGATTCCATTGGAAATACAACTATCACAATAGGTCACTCCTATTTGCTGGCAACATTATAATGGGATGCTGTAATGGTCCTAAATGTGGGAATTGGTCATAAGCCACTTTTTCAGTGCCATTGTAACTGAATGGTAACTAAACAAATGGCTGTAATTTGAGGACTACCTATATTAGAACTAACTCTATCTTAATGCAAAATGCTACATCTTAGTTTGTAATTTTGTCCATTCTAGATTGCATGAAATCATATTGTCTTATGTTATAAGACCAATTCAAATTTGAGACCTAAACATTTCACTAAGCCAAAACTTAGGCTCTAGAAGAGAAACTTTTCTGGAGGTGTGTAATAACCATTTTTATATCTATTCGCCTCCTCCAGCTACATCACAGATGCATTTTTACTGTATCAGTATGCAGTGCAACCTTGATTTATTGCACAAACTGGGGCAGAGGGTAGCCATTATTACCAAATGCTTTTTAAACTGGGGAATATGTCATCTCCAGCGGCATCATCGTTGCATCTCTTTTATGCTGCTTGATGCAAATCACGGCACTTGTACCATGGCCTATCATTTACGTTACAATAACATCATGCAAATTGACACAAATGATCATTTGTTCCATTCGCATAATAAGGTCATCCGGCCAATGCCGTAAAAAGAACTGGAATTCAGCCTGGTGCTTCCAAAGCCTGCTGTGCTTGAGATCTCATAGACAATGCATCGCTCTGAGGGCTTCCTATAATTCTCCAGCAGCTTTTAAAAAGAGGCTTCATTGAAAGTGAAGAAAAATCTATTGGAACAATGCAAAGTGAAATAAGTCAGCAGCTAAGTTTGTGCTCTTTAAAAGTGCGGAAGGGAGTAATGCTGAGTCGAGAAGCAGCTGTGAAAGAGGGTTTAGCTGGAAATTCCTTTCACACCTTCCCCAGCTTTTACTGTTAGCATGGAAAACTTGCAGGGAGGGGAGAGAGGAGCAGCTACAGATAGTCCTTGACTCACAACAGGGGTGTCAAACACAAGGCCTGCAGGCTGAATCAGCCCACAGGGCTGTCCTGGACAATGCAACGGGTTGGCCCACGTCACTTCGGCCCGGCCTACCCAATGCGAAGAGGAAACATGCCAGCAGTTTGGGGAGTGATGTCAAGCTGGCCACACCCACCCAGTTGGCCACGCCCAGTGATTGGCATCAAGCTAGCCATGCCTGCCCAGACTCCTCCCCCCCGCTCCGAAGTCAACCACAGCCCTGATGTTAAATTAGTGATACGACTGTTAAATGAATCTGGCTTCCCCATTGATTTTGCTTGTCAGAAGGTTGAGAAAGGGTGATCACATGACCATGAGGTGGTTGTAAGGGTGAAAAATGGTCATACCTCGCTTTTTTTCCGGTGCTGTTTTAACTTTGCACTGTCACTAAATGAACTGTTGTAAGTCGAGGACCGCCTGTACTTTATTCTCCATAAACTGCATCTTTCTAGAAAATGCCTTTTATTTCTCCTCCCAGATTTCTGCCTAATGGTATGCTTCGATAAAATAGTTATACTGTTTTAAAATTCTATTAAGCAGCTTCTTTCCTATGTACCTGCCCACTGTGTATATATCCATGCTGGGAACATTTACCACTATAAGTGATCAATTGATTTCATAAGAGGGCAATATATCTTGGTAATATGTGGGTGTTTGAAAGCCATTTTTCCTGTTCTACTTCTTTTAGCCTTTGGGTTAGTTACATTTGCTAATCCTCCAAAGGTCACTGGAGGGCTGTAAATGTTAGCAATCCTTTTTATCTGTGAAAAGGTAGGTTGCTTCTGTTTTAACTACTGTACCATATATCACATTTTTGTGAGAAAGATATTTCATTAGCAGAGACAGTGAGGAAGGTGGTGGTGGGAGAAATAATCTCAGCTTCATTGCCTAATCATTTGCCTATATTTTAAACTGGGATGAAACAGAAGAGAGATCTGGGTTCACATCCCATGTTTAACTATTCGGGTAGATGCACATAATGTGCTTCATTTGGCTAGTATTAACTTTGATTCTGCTTTTTATAGCCTCTGTATGTTACAAAAAACCACCCTGTATAAAAAAAAAAGGTTAATTTATTAACCAGGTTAAATGAATAGTCTGAATGCAGCCAAAGAGAGATCTGCAATCGTTAGATTTGTTGTTTTTACTATTTTATGTAAATACACCGATTCCTTGGAGAACAGGAACAATGTCAGGCCATCTTTTACAATACCACAAACTCTAAAATATTGTATATATATATTTTAAAATGGGCTAAAATCCCATAGAACGTTCCAGTTCCAAGGCCTCTTTCAAGATCCTGAAAAACATGCAAATGTCCTGAACTTTTACAAGATTTGTTTGTCCCACAAGGTTTCCCGCATTTTAATTTAAATACTAGACTTAAATACACTGGAAAAACTTCCAAAGGAGAATGGATGAAGGAGACCAAACCAGCACACTCAATTACTTGTGTCGTTTGCATCTAGGAATTTGCATCTAAGAATGTCGAAAAAGGATTGAAGATTGTTCTTATTTCTTATATTGAGCTAGCAAGAGAATTGCCACCACAGTGCCTTCCATCCAAATAATGCATGAGCTACGACCACAGCCTGGCTCTATTTTAGTTTTTACATTCAGAGCTTCGTCTCGGTCTGTCACTGTTGCAACTGACAGAAATAATCCAAATCCATTGCTTTTCTTTCAGTATTGTCTCCCATGTTTTAAATTCCTGTCAGCTAAAGTAACCCCAGGCAATGAAAAACAGCCCTCTGCTACCTTTTCCAGTTGCCTCCGAGAAGGAGTGCAATTTGACACAGCCTTTATACTTGCAAAAACAAACAAAAGAAAAAAAAGAATTTTCTATATGTACAGCTACGTTTCCTAAAATTGCCAGAGTAGGCACATATTGGCTCAGAGTAGGCACTTTTGACTCCTGGATAAAGAAAACTCTTGTTGCCAAGGGCCAATTTTGAGGAGAAGGGGTGGGTGAGAAAATGGGTGAGTCCCATAAATAATATTTGGATAGGGTATCTTTGTGGTGTGAAGGTTTGAAAGTTTGTTTTATAATTGTGACATACCTGCTGGGATGCATCCACTACAGCTCCCATGTGTTTACCCATCTCAAATGGCAGAAGACTCAGCAATCATAATTAGAGGAGGAAAGGAAAGAGGAGAAGGAAAGGGAAGGGGAGGGGGGAGGAGGAGGAGGAGGAGAAGGAGGAGGAGGAGGAGGAGGAGGAGGAGGAAAGAGGGGAATAAAAAACAACATAATACA
>JANHFL010004018.1:72000-83892 GCA_032468155.1 Oxyrhabdium leporinum | reverse complement strand
TCTCTCTCTCTCTCTCTCTCTCTCTCTCTCTCTCTCTCTCTCTCACATACACACACACACACACACACACACACACACACACTGCAGTTGTCCCCCCCAAAAAAAATCATGGACTTCTCTTTTTATTGATGTGCACCTTTTTGTATATGATTGTTGTTCAGATTTTTTTAATATTAAGCTTGTCATTGGTAAACATGGTCAAACAGAGAGTGCTCTGTATGCTCATTATTTTTAACCTTGCTGTTGTTGGTATACTCTTTGCAAGGTCATAGCCCTGAAAAGTAGTGAAAATGTGTTTAAATAAATGGTAAACAAATATATAAATTCCCCTTCAACAACCAGGATTTTGTTTCTCCTTTCAGATAGTTGATCTTTGGGGAATGATGATGCGACTCTGCATAGGAAAGGCTTTAAAACTAAGTTCTGTGACATTTGTGTGCTTAAAGACCTTCCCTAAATACTTATATTTAAAATTCACATGCTTGACCATTTGCCATAATCCCAGACATGGAAAAAAGCAAGTTGTAGAATGATTTGTGGATGCACATTTAGGAACAGTTGAATATCCTTTCCAACTCATGCAAACCCACTTTTCTGATTTTCCCTGCTGAAAATCACTTCTGATTTGAAAAGAAGGGCTACCTGGTGTAACTAACTAAATCAAATCAGTGGGTACCAACAACAATTCTGTTAATATGCAGCTGGATTTCCATGAGGGTACATTCATTTTCTTCAATAAAACTCCAATGTATACCTACAAGGCATTAATTTT
The DNA here is from genome assembly GCA_032468155.1 of Oxyrhabdium leporinum. Taxonomy (NCBI): domain Eukaryota; kingdom Metazoa; phylum Chordata; class Lepidosauria; order Squamata; family Cyclocoridae; genus Oxyrhabdium; species Oxyrhabdium leporinum. Next base: position 83,120 of record JANHFL010004018.1, on the reverse strand, counting down.
GATTTGTAACCCATTTATTCCAAGTTTGCAGGGTGAGTAATAATAAATTGTAAAAAATCTACTCGGTTCCTAAGACCAACAAATGGAAGGAAATACATAAAAGGAAATTTTCCTACCTTTTTCCTTCCAGTCTCCCCACCACCTTCTCACAAAACAGAAAACTCTAATGAAGAACTGAAATTGAAATGTGGTTTTGTTGTAGAAGAAGGAAATCAATAAATAATAGGAGAGCCATATTATTTTGGGTGATTCTCTGTTTTCTGAGAATCTGGGACATATTACTGATTGTGGTAGATTGAGGTAAGTCCCTCCTCGAACCCAACCCACCTATCAAAAAGACATAGTGCCCTAGATAGTCTACCACCAAGAAACTACAGGGTTTTTCCTGATATTTAAAAAGCTGTGGCTGTAGTGGAATCACCAGCTAAAGGAAAGGGAGGTGTAAAGAGGCATTCCAACATAGAGCCACTCCATGGGAGGAAATAACATAGGCCAGATTACTGAAGCCCTTATCTACCGGTTTCCAAGAGAATGCAGTCATCTGTCAAGATTCTTATAAAATAGATGAGCAACAATAAAGGAAACTGCTTTGGCTGTACCTGGAGATGTTCTGGTTCCTTGCATCTGACAGTGATTGCAGCATTTGCCTAAAGATAGGACAGGGCAGGTCATCTGTACCAGTCTGCGCTCCTCCCCTCCACCCGTCATCCATCGGTCAGGAAAATTAGAAACAAAGATCCAAACAAGCTCATGTTTTAAAAAGATAGGAACAGTCTGACCATATAATATGGATAATTGTCCAGACGTGCCCATAGAAGCAGAGATAAAACCAGCAGAGGATGTGGAAACAGACAGGCTAGTGTGGTTATTCTTTCCCCTTCTGAAGATCCTTATTGTATGTGTAGAAAATAAGTAGGATTTATAATAAGCAACACTTCCATCATTCCATTCCATGAAAGTCATGAAACCAATATTTATGTGCCCACTGAAAAGACACGAGCATTACTTTCTTTGTAGCAATTATAGGAAAATGTGTCCTGATGGGAAATGCTCAATTTTCTATTTCCATAGATATGGGAAACAACAGGATTTAGGTAATAAACTACTTCACACCTTTGTCATCCATCTTTCCTGAATCTTTCTTGTATATTTTAATAAGTAACACTGGCCTTGTTACCTGGTGGTGTGATAGTGAGTACCAGTGCAATTTTACTGTGAATAAAAAAACATAGTAAACATTCTGTACAAATTGCAAGCGGTGTCAAAAAGGTCAAAATAGTGGATTCTAATTTAATCACTAGTAGAAATGCACAAGTAGGCTCTGCAATGCTCCAAGGTATTATTCACGTTACAGCAGTCTCCCAGTCCTTCATTTGTATCCTTTGTTACAGAATGAATTTTGATCCATTTTGCGTTGGCAAAATGCGGATGGAACCCTGAAGGACTCAGAGTCATGTGAACTGAGAGCTGGCATGGCAGACCTCCTTCCCTCTGTTTGCTTCTCTTAAAAGATCTTCATGGCAAACTATTATGGCAACACTGTTGCTAGGTTTTATCAGCTACTTGCAAGAGGGGAAAAGCAAGTTATCTCAAACTATTTATAAGTAAGTTTCAGGGTTTTTTTTAAAAAAATCAATGAAAATTAAGTTATCCACATTGTTTAAGTGAAATGATTGGTATTAATTGATTTATATAATGTATAATAATGTATAATCAAATAATATATGTTCCGTCTAGATTATGGTCTCGTAGTACCTGTTCATTCCCTTTCAGTTAAAACAGGCATTAGTAACAGGGAAGCAAGGCAAAACTCAAAGGATAATTGCAGAAGTTGAGACATTCCAGTGCTAAAACTGATAAATGGGACCTGGAAGTGCAATGCAACTAGGAAATGAATAAATACAAATCATTATGTTTGTTTAGTGACACAGAAACCCAACTGAACCCAGGTCAACAGGAACCCTACTTAAAGAAACAGATCCCAGGGAATCAGGAGATGTATACAAATTTAATAAAATAATCATAACTACATAATAGATAGGAGATAAATGAAGAAACATGTTAACATGATGGCTAAGGATTATGATGAGCAAGATCCAATGTGTCTGATAGATAACAGTTTAGAAAAGGGCATATAACAAATAGTCAACTCATGAAACTCCGTACCATGCAAGACTTTGATGAAGAGGATATTTGGTGAAGGCTATCAAGGGAGTGCAACCTGGTGCTCTCTAGTTGTTTTGTACTATATAAGTCATAACTTCCATTCACTGGCCATCCTAGTTGTGTCTGATAAGTATTATGGTCCATAGCATCTGGGAGAGAGAGATATTACTCCTTTCTTATATTAGCTATACATGACTTATAACAACAGCTCCACACCACCAAAGTTTTGAGTTAAAGATCAATAGAAGGTTGAAATGTTTAAGTTAACTTGGGAATATAAGTCAGTGTGGAATGGTTGAAATACACCAAGGTCAACTTATTTATTCATTCATTCATTCATTTGTTCATCTGAATGATGTGCCAGGCATTACAGCATGATAGTTAAAGGATTTCCTTAGAAGAAGCTGCCAAAAATTGAGTCCCATGGAAACAAGACAGATAAAGATCAGGCAGAATTCCTTTGATAGCTTCTTCTGACAGGCTTTATCCAAAGCCTTTTGAAAGTTTAAACAAATTATATCCACAGCTTCTCCTTTAGCCAGTATTTTGTTAACTCTTTGAAAGGATTTGAACAGGTCAAGATGCTACACTTTCTGCAAAGAAATTCTGTGGGTTGTTTTTTATTTATTGATAAATATAAGATCTTCAAACTTTTTACACATAACCTTCTGTGAAAATTCCATTTCTCTTACTATATTAAAAAATGAATAACTCTTTTTTTAACCTTTTTTAATATTCTAATATTCTATTTTTTCTTACTATGTTACAAAATGAATAACTCTTTTTTTAACCTTCTAAGCATCTATAAACTCTCAATACTTAAGAAGCAGATAATTGTGACCCAATTGTGATCTCATAGAGTAACAAAGGGTTCTTCCTCATTCACTACTAAAATTCACCAATGATATTTGCTATTGAAAATGAATAATGCAGCTGTAGTCTCTTTTTTAATGTTCAGTGCTGTCAATTACAGTAAGTTCAATGCTGATGTAATCATCAGCGCTGGATTAAGAGTTTCCTGCTAAATGCGACAAACTGTAATAAGAAAACTTCAGGAATAAAAGCTGTGGTGGCTCAGTGGTTAGAATGCAGTACTGCGGGCTACTTCTGCTGATTGCTGGCTACCTGCAATTTGGCAGATCGAATCTCACCAGCTCAGGGTTAACTCAGCCTTCCATCCTTCTGAGGTCAGTAAAATGAGGGACCAAATTGTTGGGGGCAATATGCTGTCTCTGTAATCCACTTAGAGAGAGCTATAAAGCACTGTGAAGCAGTATATAAGTCTAAGTGCTATTGCTATTGCTAATAATTTGAATGGGGCACAAGTTGCTTGATCTAATACTTATGCACGTTCTATATAAAGGAATTTAAATTTGATTCTCCGGTACAATAGAAGAAATTGGTAAAGGAAAAGATCAGAGTCTGGCTTTTTCTCAGAGCTAGCCTGACCATGGGAAAAGGTTGCATAATTCCTAGATCATGAATAATTCCAGACTCAAATTTCCTACAGATTCTGTGGTGGTTAGTAAGATCCCAGAATCTTAGTCATACAGCAATTTCATCGTGAACTAAATTTCAGTCTATTGTTTGATAATATTCAAGCAGCCTTTGAAAATGTGGCTATGATAAGAGCAGTACAAATACGGTGTTTGCATTCCAGAATAGGTAAGACTATGAAACAAATGTGGACTAAGCAAGAAAAATAATTATGAGGGGTCCTTGCTTGTTTTTATGCAGATGTTACCAAAACTAGGCAACATCAATGCTAGTAAAAAGTGGGGTTTTCTCTCCGTTTATATTTTAGTGGCTTTCCCTGTCAGTGTTGGTGGAAATGGTCTTATAAAATAATTGTATTTATTTTATGAATGCATTAAACTTTAAAATATTTAATATAATTTTCTCATATATTTCTTACTTTAATCGCATTAAAAAACTTAGCAGTACCTGTGGAGAAGATGCAATGGCTTCACTCTTTCAGAGGCTGCAGCTTCATTAGTTCCTTCAGAAAGCAAGCCTGGCAAACCAAAATTTACATTAAGATCCCATCTTGATCAGCCCAAGCCAAATAGCTGACAAGTTATTTTGATGTACATGTTGTACTCAGACACTAAGGATAGCTCAGAGTTGGTGTTGATTGAGTTGGGTGGCAGATATTGATGGGGATAATTGAGCAGGAGAAAGAGCTTAAAGTGTCTTTTCTGTGTAGTCCATGGAATGTTTTTCTCTTCCCTTTCTAGAATTGATCATGACTGACTATATATACCATCAAATTAATGCCAAGTCTTAACAACTCTATTGACAGATCTGCACCAAGAAGATCAATCTCCAACCTTCAGGTCACCGAATAGTGCACCTGTCAGTGCTGTAATCAAATTTGTTGCTGGTCAACTTTTTTTTTATTTTTTCTTTCCACATTTCCTAACATTATAGACTTCTCAGAGAGCTGCATCTTTGTATAAGGTTTCCCAAAAAAATAATAATAATAACCTAGTCATCTGTACACTGAGAATGATTTGTTCCATGAACTATTTGTTTCTTTTCTGGTTATCCTTATTGTTAAGCATGTTCTCTAGTATTAGAGTTCTATCCTGTTTACTCAAAGCCTAACTTTACTATCCAGAATGTCACAGGAAATCCTATAATCCTATGTTTTATAGATACAAATATATTATGGCATCTGAATATCCTTTACAATATCTTCATTGCCTCCCAGCCAAGTGCTAATCCTTAACTGTTGACATTTGATCCTCAAAGGCAGATGATATCCACCACCTGAGTGTCTTCATTATCAATTCTAAAGCTGACTGTTCTTCCTCTTGTCATTAGCTTGCTCTTATTTATACCTATTTTTAGTCCTATTTTTGTTTCTCAATTTTTATTAGTAGAGCTTCCAAGGTATTTGCATTTTAGGCTCTCTTTTGCCCAGACTAAGACATATTGACTTTCTCTGCTGTTTGGTTCTCTCTTTTAGAAACCAAGTGTTTAACCCTACTATATAACATCAATTAGTCTTAGGAGTGTTCGATCATACATTAACTAGAGCAGCTGATTCAATGTAGTGGAATGAATGATGTCTGAATTAGAATTGTGCTCTGAAGAAAAGGAAGCATTAATGTATTATACTAATTTGATAGGTCATGCAAAATATTTTCATAAATTAGCCATACATTTAGCTCCAATAAGTCTTGACAAATTCAATTTACTTCAAAGGTGGAATCCCCAAGGAAGCCAATTAGAAGAATAGATTTTCTAGACATGACTGAGTTTTCCTATAGCCCAAATTTAAACCAAAAGTTTAAAGTCCTAACAGATCTTAAGAGCCTAACGGACTATGTGTAACAATATAATAACTAATAGTAGTAAATAATATTCTGTTATATACATGTGGGCATGTATGTGTGCACATTCTAAGAAAAGCTATTAGAGTTATCACTAATTAAAAGGAATTCTGATTTTCACTGAACAGTGCTAATGTCCCTGTCAGCCCTGGAAGCCATATTTTATTTGGAAGCTTCGAGGCTGCCACATTTGGTGCCTGGGAAATTGGGAGGGGGTGTGGGGTAGTTGAATAGACAACAACATTCTTTCTCAGAGAGTCAAGGACATGCTGGGGGGGTGGGGAATGTATCCAGTCAGGATGAAGATTTGATTGGACCATGTGATGGGTGCAGGGGATGGATCTTCTCTTTTGGGAAGGGAAAACCAGGAACTCTCAAATTTGGGTTTTCCCAGATGTGCCAATGTAACAACTGTAATAAAATGTAACTTTGAGGAACTGTTTGTCTCAGAGTTTATTGGGTTGGAGTTGGTTAGTTGGAACACTGACATTCCCAATGACTAGGTCAAGGGATTTCAATATAATTAAGATAAAAAAAGGTAATGCTGAAAAACAAGGAAACAGCTGTCAGTCGCCTGTAAAAATAGAAAAGAAAATCTTCATTCCACTCTAAAAAGAAAGCTTTGAAATAAATATATCAATGTTTCTTCGTAAGATGGTGAATTTCAAGTTGCATTGACTGTGTTTGATTTTAAAAAATTACATATATATATATTAAAATGGTTTAATGTGGCTTGGCAAAAAATGGGTGGTTTGAATATTATAAAAATCACCATCTTCTCATGAGGTTCTCCAGTTCCCAGTTTTCAGTTGGTCCAAATCAGTGAGAGAAAAATGGCTGAGGGAAACTGATTTCCAAAACCCTCAAGGAAGTTTGTCTAATTTTCATGAAATCTTCCTCTGATGTATGGATGACTATGATACATGAAACTTAAAATGAAACTGAAGTGGGAAGGAAAAATTATTAGAAAGTTGGGATTAGACAAGGTTTTCTGTTGCTACCACACAGATCAACTTTCTCATTTTGTCTGAGGAGAGGAGAACATTACAGCGGTGATGAACTACTGCTTACTTACCATAAGCAATAGCTCTTGTTTCACTGGGATTCAAGGATTGACTGCATGCAATCTTACAGTCTGCTTGTTAGAACTTGACTCTTCTGAATTGTCAAGGTATCCCAGATGACTAGACGGTGTGTCCATGTGATTGAAGTATCCCCTTGGAGAGAGGGAGTGGATCTTTTGGCCTCGAAAGAGGATCCCCTTTCTTAAGAAACTATTGCTCTTTTGGAGTGGGGTAGCCATACTCCATCTTGATGATAATGATAATGATTTTTATGAAGATGATGTCATCTCTATAGGTAGATGTTCACCCTTTGTCAAACCTCGAGAGAATATTTCTTGATGCAGAACAATAAATAGGAGCACTCAATATGACTATAAACAAGGAAAGAGTTCTTTAAATTATTGGGCAGGGTGGAATATGCCCCAAAGTTGCATTTATTTCTGGGAAATATCCCCAAAAGTTATAGTTGCAATGGGTAGGAGGTGAATGCGAAGCAGCAGTGTTTGTTCCTCATTCCAAAAATTGGTTGTTGGCCCATTCTTGAAACATAGCAACTAGGCGGTTTGGATAAGACTAGAAAGTCCCACCACTTTCTTGCTTTCTCTGATTATAGAGAATGCATATCAGAGCATTCACAATAAGGAAATAAATATGTCCTGCAAATAATTCAGAGTTGATAATAATGTTGAGTTTCTGAAATAATTCTCTCTAGGCAATACACTGAGATTCAAAGGCTGTACTAAGAAGTCAATTTTACTAAAATGCAAGGGAAACTCAGTGTGCTTACTTATAAGTAATTATGTTGAGGATTTTGACTGAATAAATTTAGTAAAAAATATATTTCTGACTTTCCCAATAATAATAGCTTTATAAAGGATCCATAGGTTTATATTGTCCTGGAAGAAATAAGATTTCTTCAATTAAAACAAATGGTATTTCCCTAGGCAGCCAATGGAACTTAAATAACTGAAAGGGACTAAATATAGGCATGCATGGCAAGATAGTTAAAATTATTTCATTCTTCTAATGGATTCATAGCCACACTATATTTTGGTTGCATGCATTTAGTCCGATTAAATTTGCAACTCTCTGGATAGAAAGGGAACTGAATAGAAAATAAGTGAATTGCTATTTAGAGAGAAAGTAACTCTATTTCTGAATTTTGATTTTGCTAGATTGGGGGAAGGAAAATCTTTTGTATCCTAGTACAGTTTGTTCCACCTGTAATTGAAAAATTAATATGCCTTATATTTAATGCAGTTAAGGGGAACAGAGCAGATAGCTGTGTCACAACAAACTGTAAGGAAACTACATCAAGGGGCCAATCACTAGTATATGTGTGTGTGTGCCTCTCTGTGTCTGTCTGTGTTATGTCCATATCTATATCTATAGGTAAAAGTAAAGGCTCCCCTCGCACATACGTGTTAGTCATTCCCAACTCTAGGGGGCGGTGCTCATCTCTGTTTCTAAGCTGAGGAGCCAATGCTGTCTGATGACGATTCTGTGGTCATGTGGCCAGCATGACTAAATGCCAAAGGAGCACGGAACGCTGTTACTTTCCCACCAAGGTGGTCCCTATTTTTTCTACTTGCATTTTTACATGCTTTCGAACTGCTAGGTTGGCAGGAGCTGGGACAAGTAAGGGGAGCTCACTCCATTATGCAGCGCTAGGGATTTGAACTGCTGAACTGTTGACCTTTCTGATCGACAAGCTCAGCGTTTTAGCCACTGAGCCACCGAGTGCATATCTCTCTCTATATATATACTGCCAAAAATGCTTATCTTTATCATCTTTAACTGGGTGAAGCAGTACATCATAAGGCAAAACTTTCTCAGCAAAGGTACATCAAATTGGCTGATTTACAGATTGATAGGAATGGAATTTGAGGGATTTGTGGCTGCTTCAGTAATGCCAAGCTGCTGCTGAGGTCACATGATCTTCATTTTCAATATTGCATGATAGTGTCCCAGCCACTTGGGCAATCCCTTGTTTTCTCCCTCACCCAGCTTGTAGGCCCCTGTTGGGGGAGGGAAGGGGAGGGAAGAGAACTCACTGCCATTCCCACAAGGAAATTCAATGGGGAAATTGACAGGAAGTTGCGTCCATTCCTGCTGATTTTTTTTTCTTCCCATGGTCTTTCTGTTTCATTGCTTAGTTAAGGGTGAGTTGGAGCTAAAAGAAAGAGACTGGCCCCAAATCTCCCAGCTAGTTTTCATGCCTTAGGCAGGACTAATACCTGGTTCCTCACCTGGTACTTTAACCACTAGACAAGGGATGTCAAACTCGTGTCGTCATGGTGGCATCATGTGACGCATGGGGACTTTTTTCCCCTTCACTAAACCAAGCAGGGGCGGGGCCAGCACGTGATGCATCTGGCCCATGGGCCGCTGGTTTGACACCACTGCAATAGACCAAACTGGTTCCTACAGAGCATTGACACTTCTGAATTTTGGTATTGAGAAAACTCAGGAATACTGTGGACAGCCCCCCCCCCTGCAAAAAAAGTAATAATAATATCATCAAACAAATCAATCCGGAGCTCTAACTTGAGAGACAATAATAATTGTGCATTATGCAAAGATCTAATCTTTAGAGGAGGATCTTATGCTGGGAAAGGTGGAAGAATAGAGAAAAATAGGAAGACCAAACACAGGCGGACAGACTCAATGACATGGACATGCAAAAAAATCTAAGATCAACACCAAGTTAATTGCACACAATCAGTCAATGCTACTTTTTCTAAACCAGGTTTACCTAGGTCAACTAGCAATACTCCGAAATCATCAAACTAAAACGCTTAAGAAAATTCAACAATTAACATGCATGGTGGTGCCATTATGAAACAATAAGCAATAAAAGCAGCAGTTGGGTCATTTAAAAGGTTTTTAAGCGGCATGTATGTTTAGAATTAAGACATTAATTGAATGGAATGATTAAAATGTCTGGGAGAACAGAACCCTCTTTGCCTGGCTTCAGAAAGAAAATTCAGTCAATGTCTAAAGCTGCTTCAGCATTAATTTAGAATAATCTATTCTTGCTGGAATGATGGTAACTTCTGGGTGCTTGTAAAGTTGCTTCTAAATGAAGGTTTGATTTAAGAGTACAAGGCAAAAGTCAACGATAATCAGAAATTATTTAGTGAATATACATATAAGAGCCAGTGGAGTGTAGAGGTTAAAATGCTGAATTAGAAGCAAGGAGATTCACAATTTTCTACTTTGGCATGGAGCAGCTGGAGTATTTGAAGCCAGTCATTCTCTTTCAGCCCTACACTGGAAAGGATCTACCTATCAATCTGTCTATTAATCAATCTGTCTATCAATCAATCAATCTGCCTACCATCTATCTGTCTATCTCAAGGTACACTAGACCAGCATGGCAGTTTTAAGGTTCCTAACTTTCAGTGAAAAGACCTTCATCCTGCAGTTGATGGGTTTGCACTGATAAGAATCCTGTATTTCAAGCATATTTTGAAAAGTCATTTCAACTTTTCTGTAAATCTCAGTGGGAAGATCATCCAATAAATAATATTAGAGTTCCTAGGAGACTGGTGGTTAACTAGATAAGCAAGGAACTTACATGAAGAAATAGAGGGAAATAATGAAGGGCAAAAAAAAAAAGCAAAAGGAATAATTAAAGAGAAAAAAATTGAGAAAGTAGGAGGGGAAACCAACGAGCAGAAAATTGAAAAGAGTTATCTGTCATAGCCAGAAGATACAATAGAGTGCCTTTTTAGGAAAAGGAGCCCAAAAACAAAGAATTAAGAAAGCGAGGCAAAAAGTTCAGCTTTCCTGCATCACTTTTATAAGACACAAAACTATCCAGGTAAGGCCCACTTTGATTTTGAAAGGTATGGGAACTTTAAGGGACCACATTTCGAGCTCAAGCTTTGCAGATACTTTTTCACCCTTCCCAACTCCCAAATTTCATCCCCAAATGGACCCAGTTCCCCAATTTGGGATCACATCCTCAAATTGATAGAATTTGCTAGCTGCTGGTCAAGAATGCCGAGAGATGTCCCAAAGACATTTTGCTTCTCATCCAAGAAGTTTCTTCAGTTCTGACTGAATGGTGGGGGATGGAAGGATTTATCTTCCTTATAGTCATCTGGTCATTAGCATTCTTTCTGACAGTTGTTGAGGCCACTTGGAGGTTTATCTATGCCCTCGGGGTCACCTGAATAGTTCAAATGAGTGTGGAACCTTCTTGGAGTTGCTGAAACATCTTCAAGGAAAAGTAAAACCCAGTTGCCTTTGAAAAAGCACCTTTGGGATAACTTTGGTCATAACTTTGGTCCTGGATGGGATGGCACTAATCCAAACAGACCCTGTACGTAATCTAGGGGTTTTCCTGGACTCACAACTCCTGCTTGAAGAGCAGGTGATGGTTGTGGCCAGCAGGGCTTTTGTGCAACTGCAGGTTGTGTGCCAGTTATGCCCTTTCCTGGACCAACAGTCCCTACTCACAGTCATTCATTTATTTATTTATTTTTACATTTATATACCGCCCCATTCCGAAGACTCGGGGTGGTTTACAGCTTATAAGCAATAC
>JANHFL010004018.1:57759-68896 GCA_032468155.1 Oxyrhabdium leporinum | reverse complement strand
CTTCTCTTCACTAGACTAGCCAAGCAAAGTTCCTGTAATCGTGCTTCATATGTTTTAGTCTCTAGTCCCCTAATCATACTGGTTGCTCTTCTCTGCACTTTTTCTAGAGTCTCAACATCTTTTTTATAGTGTGGTGGCCAAAACTGCATGCAGTACTCCAAGTGTGGTCTTACTAAGGCTTTATAGAGTGGTATTAGTACCTCATAAAATAAATAAATAATTATATAACTACAATTAGTTTATTTTAAGACTTTACCCTTCCTTTTCACACATTTAGTTTTCCTTCTTGGCAGTTTGATCCTCATTCATTCTTTCTATATAACTTGATAACCTCAATATATGTATACTTCCCTTTTTTATCCTGATCCATGTGCACTTGAAGACCCTGTGGCAATATACAGAACACAATTAATATTGCTAGTTTCTGGGCAAGATTTGTTTCATTTATACATATTTTAATCTTGTATTTTATATTTTATTTCATAGAGTATGCTTTATTTTAATTATGATGCTTCTGACAGAAACAAACATTGTTTCATTGGTCACTTACTGTCATGGCCCAGCATATAATCTTTATATACTGTTGTTGCTCTCTAGTCCCATCTAGTGGTCGGAGAGACAAATATGCCCCAACATATGATCTTTATATACTGTTGTTGCACTCTAGCCCCATCTAGTCACTGGAGTGGCAAAATACCAAGTACATTGTTTGAAGCTGATCCAACCCATTTTACCCATCAGACCGCTCTCTCAAACCAAGTGCATGCTGGGAAGCCAGACTCCATTTCCTTTAGCATTTGGAGAAGGTAGGAGCACAAAGAAGCATCCATCTTAATCTGTGGCATATGGTCATCCAAGGACAAATCCACATCCCACACAGAGCATCGCTGGTGAAATTTAAATTGCTTGTATTTATTAATTGTAATGTTCAGCAGCAACTTAATGCTGTCTAGCTGTATTTGGTTATCATTGTATGTATCCCTATTTTCTCCAGTTTCACCATATCCTGTTCTTTCAATAAAGGATTTAGATCTAAGCACATAGTCTGTTTGATTGGAGGATAGGTGGGTTTAGCTGCATGTCGAGTTGCACACAGACTAACGTGTAATAAGGACAGAACACTCATTTTTCTCTTCATTCCTTCTTTCCTCGTAACCTATTTTTTCTCTCTTTCTCTCCTTGTTTCACCACATCGACTTCTTAAGCGATGCATTCCCGTTCATTCAATTTACTTTCTTGTTCCTCCAGAGATTCTTCACTTCCATACAACCCAGTGAACACAGCCACAGTTGCTTCTTTTGATTAGACACTCAGTCCTCCTCAAAACTGTATACTAACCACTACTTTTCTACTATCCTGAATTTCTTAAAATTTCTCGTTGCCTTTTCCCATATTTCTTAACATTCTACCAAGGTACACAAGTTCATTTAGTTGCTTTAATTTTTGGAGAAAGATGTATAATTTCCACGAATTTATCCCAAGTCCTCTGAGAATGCAAACACCTCGGTCTTTGATACATTGTCAAAGCCACGTTCCTCCATATTTCAAATCAGAAGTCTATCTAAGAATCACTGCAAATCATTTGGCTCTGAGCCAAAAACATGGCATCATCTGTAGATATTTTCATTCCCAGCAAATGTATCTTTGATATCACCACAAATATTCCTTAATGATTTATTAAATAAAATAACAAAGGGGACATTGCATATGTGTGTCTGATTAACACTTAATCTGAGCTTTCACCGCTAAGTATTTCATTTATTTTCACTCGTTCTTCAATTCTGTCATACTGCATGCCACTTGTGGCACATTCAACATTCAACTCCATATGCATACAAAGCATTCTATTATTTAAAATAATTCTCTTTATTGTGTTCTTTATCTGGCAATTAATTAGTAAATCAATTACTACATTAGTCAATAATCACATTGGTATAAATTTCCAAAAGATTCAAATCATTTGAAATGCAGTGGAAAAGATCATAATTTTAGTAGTGCACAAAATGTGTTCTTTATTTTTCTACATGTGCTATCAAGCCCATTCTGTTTATTCATTTACAGAGAACTATGACCAATCTGGCCAATATCTCATGCAGTTTTACTAGTCTGCATTATCAGAAAAGGGCAAAACATTTCACAAATCCAGTCAATCCACATGGATAGGAGAGTCAATACATTCTTGTTTGATGACTGTTACTTGCTTTTCTGCCATTCTGTTTTGTTAAGTACAAATCAAAATCAATTACAAATCTTTTACGATGAAATACCTTGAAAGGTGAATAGGGGGGAGATAATAGGAGTTTAGAATTGAACGAGGAAAAGGGAAGCAAATAACCAGACATGCTCTGTGATGCTGTTTGCTCATTGTAGGTGATTGAGTAATTGTTTCTTACTGATTAAGTGAATGTAAAGTCTATAAAATGAATGTTCCTCTGTTCCTAGAAATTCTGCTTTTCTCCCATTCATTTGGAGAACAACAAACCATGTCTGGAATATCACAGAACATTTCCTGGTCCTGAAGATTTACTTCCAGAAAATGATGAACCATTAAGAGCCAAAATCATGTATTCCAGGAGGTGAAAAAAATATTCCAGGAAATTCTTCCAGACAGATCATTCCTCTGAAACAGGAAGACAGAATTGAAGGGTTTCAGAGTTTGCATGTCTTGGATGATAATTTCGGACACAAAGTCTATGGAGATTTCCAGTCATCCAGGTCATGGTTGTCCCAAAGGTACATTTTCAAAAGAGACCTGGACTTTCTGAAGCCCAGTTGCCTTTTGAAAAGCACCTTTGTTGACACAAACAGGACCGTATCTATGTAGACTGCAATACTGAGTTTAATCAAAGTAGGGCAATAGTGATCGTGTTACTTTAAATTGAATCCTATGAAGGATGGAGACAGAAATCCAGAAAAGCTTATTCACTGCAATATTAAATGAGGAGAATCTATGCTAAGGTCTATTAAAGCATTCCATAGAAAATTAGAAAGGATATTGACTCATAAATTTCATGACATTTTTGTCTATATACTAATGCTCATCAGACTATAGAAATAAGCAAGATGAGTTTGAAATCTTATTACAGGGAAGCAAATCTGATTTAATAATTATCATTGAAGCCTGGTGGGAGGATTCTCATGACTGGACTACAGCAACTAAATGATATAATTTGTTCCAAAAGCAAATACAAACCCTCCAAAGAAATTACAGAAGAGTAGAAACTGCATAGTATGTCAAAAATATTCATTTATTCCAAGGGAATTAACTTAGTGCCAATGCAGAAGGTGCCTGGATTAAAATAACAGAAACAAGAAATAAAATAAGCACTGCTATTTGTACTGGCCACTAAGTGCAGAAGAAAATGAGGCACACACCTCCCCAAAGTAAAATGCAGATCTTCCTATTGTATATAAGGTATGAAGTAACAGGGTCTAAAGATTAATTCAAAAGATTGTTTATCATTTGCTGGGAACAAACGTCTGATGTTTATGATTTGAAAATTGTTGTAATCTTAGAATAAACAATTGAATGATAGTGATAAAGTCTGCCAATAGGTCTCCTTCAGATCTCTGGTCTGTCCTACAGACACCTAATTGTCATAGCATATCAGAGAAATGCTATCTTTTTTATTTTGTTGAGAAACTTTTTGTTTATATCTTGTTTGCCTATTGCAATTCAGATTTGAACAGAAGCCAGTGCAAGTTTACTGTAGGAAATATACACATTAATGAAATGGGTTGCTATGATTGACTCCCTCCCACCCTTAAGAAAAAAATGTACTGGCGCTTTATATTTAATGTTTATATATACTTGATTCAAATCTGTGACATGTAACGTCTGTAGAAAAATCACTTTGGAAGTACAGCCACTTCTGATAATTAAACTATTTTATAATAGGAGAAAGAATCCATGAGTAAAATATCTCTCATTTTTGCTCCAGTTCTCTACTCTGAGGTATTTCCTCCCCCCCACCCCCCACCCCCAATATTCAGACATTTATTTGCAAGAAATACAATTGGTTTTTTGAGCTGCATGCCATTAACCAATAACACATACTGGCTCAGCTATAAACAGTGAAGCCCAGGTTATTGTTTCCCTTTTAAAGATCAGATTAAACTTTCAATAAAGATCATACAGATGATCTTTATCCACTGTCGTGCATTGAGAAAAAGAAATGTGGAAGATACCCATCCCTTAAAAATAAATCTAGATCAGAAAAACAGACTAGTTGCAAATATGAATTGTTCGTGCATGATCAATCATGACCTTGCAGAAGAAATTGTGTAGGATTATAAACTTGGCATCATCAACTTCTATTATTGGTGCATTACTCTTTCTTAGTTTAATCCAAGTTTCAGTTTCTTGTTTATTTTTTTCTCAATGTTTATGCTTCTTCCACTAATCTTTGCTTTATTGTTCCCTACCACCAGCCTATTTTTATTTTTCCTCTCAGCACCTTTGATCTCTTCTTCAGTTGCTACCCTGTGCCACATTTCTTGGGTCACAAAGACATCGAGACAGAAATTACAGACACAAGAATTGTCTTAGAAAAGGGCAATGTAAACCTCCAGGGGATCTTTCTCAGCAGACCTCAGTGGCAGCAAGTTTCCATGACTTCACCTGACAGATGGATATTCCTGTAGCTGAAAGCCATGAACTATCAATTTGATATTTTAATATTGCCTTGCTTCTGGGAAATCTTTTTTTTTTCTCTCTCCTCTAAGTAATAAATAAATAGAAACTCCAAAAAAAAAAAGGCATACAGTATGAGTATTGTTTTTTCATTTCTCCTAGAGTTTTCATGTTTCTGGTTTACCTCTTTGCAAAATATGGTGGGGGGGGGAGGATTAGGTCGTAAACCAGATCCAGTTGTTAAGTAAAGTGAGATGATGATGTGGGAAACAGCATTTCTCTAGTTACTGTTTCTGAATCTCCCATTCTCCTCTGCTGAAAAGCTGATGGCCCTGTAAGAAGATTTTCAGTCTGATTCCAAGTCAGGTCACCCACGATGAAAGACAACAGACAATTGCTCCGAGTAGAGGTAGAGCTTATTCAAAAAGACAGAGCGTGAAACAGATGGTCAGTAATTTGAAGGTGGCCACCCCTTAAAGACAGAGGCAACAATACTTATAAGGGAACAGTTCATACAGGGTTCCTTGTTCATAAATTCTGTGGATATGCCTGCAGTGGTGATAATCCTTTTGTCTCTTTTGTGTGAATAAATGTTGGATTCTTGAGTCTGGTATTGGGAGACTATTGTGTGGTTAAAGAATTCCCATATCTTGATCTATTGTTGCACGTGTTGCTGGTATTCGCCAATTGCCTAATGGGAGACATGCTTAGCCTGTTGCAGCCTATGTGTCAATATAGGCAGAAAGAGTTAAGTGATCTTTTGTTTTATTGATCACAGATTCACTGTTTTATTGATTACAGATTCATTGTTAGGTCAGGGGAGATCCAAGCCTGTGTGTGAATGGATGTCAAGGGGTGAGGTTGGCATAAGGTGACACGGTTGGCATAAGGGCATGTTCATCCTAGAGTGGTTGGCATAAGGGCATGTCCAAGGATCAGCAAATTCAGCAACCTACTCTTCTAAAGATACAAATGAAATTCTGTCCTTGACTTCAGCTTGCCAGTCTTTCATCATCCTATATGCCTCTTTCTTGGTATCTGCTTTTGTTTTCTTACTTCATCGTGGAGTAATATTTTCTATCTTTTCCCTTTAACTTCTAAAAGATTTTGAGACCGTTGCAGAGCATTGTAACCAATCTTAGCTTCCTGGAGGATCTTTATCCAGCTCTTTGGGGGTGAGGGGTGGGGGAAACCAATAGAAAACATGCAGCCTGGGAATGAAATGGAGGGAAGGATTATGGGTAAGATTCCAGAAGTACAGGGGTGCATGAATTTGAAATTTTTTAGCTTTATCTCATAATAATCCATTGTGTAACCAGTATATAGTTGTAGGTCTCAAGTTGCGTACAGCTGCATACTTTTCCATTTTTGTTGATTGTGGAACAGCTGTTGCACTACCCTTGGTTGAGTCTACATGTTACCAAATGTTCCTGTACACACTTCAGCCAAGATTTTTCTGGAGTCAATCACTGTACTTTCCAATCTAAGAGGTATAATTGCCAGAGTGATCGATAGGGAAGTCAGCAAGGGTTCATGTGATAGATGTGATAATGCCAGCACATTCCATACTTGAGAATTTCACTATCATAAGATGATTGCGACACTATTTTTTAAAGTTTTAAATCTGTGTTTTATCATAGATTGAAATCCCTACACTTCACCACAGGGAGAGCCTTTGGGAAAAAAATGTGACTTTTCAAATCATTTTGAAGTAAGAATCAGAATTCTACCCCATGCAGAAGCAGAAAGTAGTATTAATTGACACAGAAGATGTACATTTTGGTAGCAATGCTTAGCCTGTTTTTCACCCAGAAGTACCATGTTAGTACTCCAAAGGCTGAGGCAGCCTGGCTGATTTGATTGTTGATAAAAAGCGGTGGCAACTACTTTTGTTGTTCTTATTGTCATTCTTGGATAATTGAGTGGAGAATTTAAATTACTCATCCTGTTCAAGATGAGCTCCATCAAAGTAGAAGGATGCCATCAGTTGGGTATACCTTAGTCTTGTCAGTATTGATGGTTAACTTTTTATATGAAGTAGGATGCCATTGACTTCTGTTTTGCTGTCTGCAAGAATCACATTCTTATTAGCGATCATTATGACTATGATGAATTCATTGTGTACAGATTCGACATTGCATCAACTGGACAAACTTTCTACATGACTGCATCAAACAGGATGTTGAAGAGCAAAGGAGATGGAACACAATCCTTCCTCTCACCAATACATACAAGTCCTTGGACATTTTGCCATTAACATGAACAGAGTATTATGATCCTTCATATACCTGATATAGGAAACATATTATTAAAATAAGCAGGTTTCTGGGTGAAAGTCTTCCATAGAATTGGCCAATGGACATTGTCAAATCTTGCTGCAAAATCAAAACATCTGATGCATTCCTTAGGTACAAATACTTGGCTATGGCATCCTTTTCCAGGCTGAAAACTGGCCAGCTCTTGATTAACAACACGCTAATCCCACTGTAATTCTTGCATTTCTGAGTATTTCCTTTCTTGAAAATTGTCCCTTTATTGCCTGCTTCTGTCAATTTGACAATTTGGTGTATCATCACTAAATCTTGGTATCAGTAATCAGGATTAGTTCCCTTCACAGCAATGAATCTGGGACTGTTTGTAACTGTGTGTAGAACCATGTTTGTAACTGTGTTGTTTTTAAACTCATCAATGTTTATTTCTTAGGAACATAAACATAAACTTTTATTGGGTGGCTTTTTATTGTTATTGAAAAAGACATAAATACTTGAGATCATTTGAGCTATACAGTACTATTAGAGACTGCGTGGTCTATAGGAATGCCAATATTGTCTGTGTGTCTCACTCCAGAATATTACAAGACTATTACAAGAGTGGACATGGACATTTCCAAATCCAATGAGTTGTAATTCTAATGTAGCTACAATTAAAATTCCATATTGAAATAATTTGTAAATAATTAGCTTATGATGTCCAACCTGAGGTCAGTTCTAACATTCCAAGGGTCATTTTAAGATGTCTTCCTTGTTTCCAAAAATTTGGTTGTGTTTTATCAGTCACCTGCTATTCACCTGCACCCTGACTTCAGTTACCCAACAATGCTTATGCATCTGCCAAGGTACAGTAACATTATTCTCAAGTGAGGTCACCTTTTCATAGTACATGACAGTTTTTGTGGTGTGAAATGTCTTCCTACAGTTGCCTGTAGATGGAGTTAGTATAGGGAAGTTCTTCCTCAATCTTCTCTGCTCCTTTGATTGGGGAATGTGATCTATGATGAGCAAAAAGAAGGTGGTTCTGAATTTCTCTTTTGGGTGGGGAAAAACCTTAGATGGAATGCTGACAACAAGATGGATTCAGCCAGGTTCACTTCAGAGTTGACATATGCATTTATTTTATTTTAAAATGTTTTACTTTTATTTTCCACCTAAATAGATCATGCATCCATAACATAAGCATACTGTATGTAAGATTTACTGTATGATGTTTTAAATTGTTACTATTAGTTCTGAAGGCTGCTGTCTCAGGGAAACTTCTCAGCTTGATGTTTGAAAAAAAGTGCAGTTCTTTTCACCTTTTGAAGTCACGCATGGGTCTCGGTTCTTTTGAAAGTGGCCACTTTCAGCAGCTAAATTGCAGAGCTTAGAAACTTCAGTAGAAAAGGCTCTCAAAAAGAAAAGAAAAAACCATTCTAGATTTCTGGTGTTAAATGACAATACTTTTCATAGCCTCGGGTTATCTTCATTTTAGCTGACTTTTTTGGTCAGTCACTTTAAGCTGGATAGTATCCTACAGAGTTTTTCTTTTCTTTTTGACTATTTTTTTATCACATACTTTTGCATATGACCTTGTTGTATTTGATGCATCAAATGATAAAATTCAATGTTATTTCTTTTTTCTTTTGCAGACGTACCATAGGGGTTCATCTGACCTTTTTTTAATCTTTGGATTCTTTGCATCCCAGTCCAAGGAATGATAAAATAATTCCATGTCTGTCTGGTTGATGGCTCTGTCAATTGATTAATTCTAACAAATTCATGTGGAGATGGTTCACTTACATTATTAGTGAACTTCATTGGAACTTCATTTTGATCAGTATATTCATTTCTCCTACTTTCTTTTATAATTCTTTTTTTAAAAAAACTTGCCCTGCTGAATTCCTGATAATACAGTGAAGTGCTATGTGTTATACTGAGCAAAACCTGTGATAATGTCGCAGTGGAAGAAATGGCTGGTGTGGTCTTGAAAAGTGACAAAATGCAGCAAAGACAGATGGAAAATTTTAAGAACAAAAAATGAGATTTAAGTGTGATTTATTAGCTGAGAGTGTTTTTCTTGCCTTGATTCTTTCTTTGGGCCAACTGAGTTATTTCAAAAGCTGCTGAAATGAACAGTTCTTGAGTTTCCATTATACCTTTGATATAAATGGGATGCGAGTCCTACTGAAGTTTATCAGTGTTCCTACTTGCATGGAGATCTAGTTCTTTCAAAGGGGAATAATGGTATATATATTTCCTACCCAGAAAAAACACAAAATCTAGAATTAGATTAAATACATTAGTGGTTCATATTGTATATCTAGGATGCCCACAACTACACTGAAATAGAAGATACTTCCAAATTCATAAAAAAGATATTGCCTTCCATTTTTATTTTTTGGTATGCTTTATTTTTGGCCTCAGGAATTGCATTTTGTTATCACTTATCTGCCATTCCTCATTTTACAAAATCACTTGCTATATTTCATCGGTACCAGTAGGCCTTTGCACTTGGATTTTAGTCATATCAGTTCTTTAGGATAATCTATTATAAAATAATCACTGCTATGAGTCCTAAAGTGATGATCCCATGGGTGTTCCTCTGATTTGTTGGTATATTTGTCCATAAAACTAAAAGTAAGTAGCGAAGCAGAATTTGATGAGATCCATGATTCTGGATATTTCAGTCCTAGAGTATTTGGCTAGATCGGGTATGCTGTGTAGTAATGCTGCCATGTATTCTTTCACTAGTTCTGGATCTATGGGCATAAAGAGTTCTGTGACATTGAATGAAACCATAATTTCCTCTTGTTCTATTTTTAGGTCTTTATTTTTCTGGAGTCGGTGTAGTGGAGAGTTGATAGAATAGTTTCTCTAATAGGTCCAAGCTTTTTGGCAAGTTATTTGCTTACGATCAGCTTAAAGGTAACCATGTGCAGCTCAATAAAGTATTTCACATAGTTCTATTCAGTTTCTTCCAATAATTTCCTAAAATTAAATACTTTGCCCATTTATGGACCTTTGAATTAATTCTAGGATTAAAACCAGTTAAACAGCTTTAGTGAAATTCCATACATTTAATGTATTGTCTGCATATCTGAAACTTATGTTGGGACATCTGTGAAGGTCCATCTACAAAAGCCTTTTTTTTTTTAACGAAGCAAGATTAACTATCTACAATCATTTCAATTTCTTCTTATTTTTTTTCCATAAGGAAGTTTCTGTATCATTAAAAAAAACCTTACTTTTTTGAAATATGACTTTTACTTACTGGATAGCTACTAAAACAAAGGATACATACTTAGCAAATGGAACCCACAACTTGTCTCTCCTGCCAGATCTGATGGGACAGGTAGATGTAATCAGGGAAAGGCGGATGAATCCTCAGATATACAGTACAATAAAAAGTCAGAAGAAAGCACAGAACCTGACATCAGAGCAACTCAATGCCCTTCAGCAGTCAAGAGCTCTGTAGAAGAGCTCCTTCCTGACAGCCTTCTGAAAAACTGTAAGACAAGATAATATCCAGGTAATTCACAAATACATTTCTTATAATTGTTGAGCCAAATTCTCCCAAAGCTCCCTTGGGCTACATAGGTGTATGATTGAACCCTTTGGGGACAAAACAGCTAGAGGGGAAATTAGAAACAGAGAAGCATCAAGCGCCCCTTTTTCTGTTTCAAATCATCTCTGCCTCAAAGCTGCTTGTGCTTAGAAACAGCAACCTACAAGAATTTATTAACTGCAATAATGATGAGCAGGAATAAGAAAACTATGAGCATTATTTGACTCTGTATCCAAAAGAGTCAGGAAGCAAATGCTCAGGAAGTAAATGTGAATTTTTGGTGAAAAAAGGCTTTTAGACCTTTATATAACTATTTGTAGGAAAATTTTCAAGATAATACTAAAATTGGCTTCCTGTACATCCTTCATATTCATTTCTTATATGGTTATTCCATTAATCACATTTTCTCAGAAATTGGGATATTCAGTCTTCAGATAAGATAATTGTCTAGAAATAGCACTTGTTCATCTTGATAGGCATCTGCTTTTCATGAGATAATGATTTTTTTCCATCACTAAACCATAGAGCAGAGGATATTGTAGATCCAAGCTTCACTCTTGCCCTATCACCAGTATGAGCAACCAAACTTTTTTCTTTTTCTTTTTTGTTCTTTTCCTTCCTTCCTTCCTTCCTTCCTTCCTTCCTTCCTTCCTTCCTTCCTTCCTTCCTTCCTTCCTTCCTTCC
>JANHFL010004017.1:91477-109439 GCA_032468155.1 Oxyrhabdium leporinum | reverse complement strand
ATTTTAAAAGGGATCCTATCTGGAACTAAGGAGAAATGCCCTGACAATGAGAGCAATTAACCAATGGTACAGCTTTGTGCCAAAGTTGTGGGTGCTCTATCACTGGAAGTTTTCAAGAAAAATAATGGGCATTCATTTGTCTGGGATAGTATAAAAACCCCCTGCCTTGGGCAAGGGCTTGGACTGAAAGACCTCCAAGATGTCTTCCAACCCAATGTTTCTATAATTTCTATGATTTATTTATCATATGTATATGATTGAAACATCTCATTGAAACTTGACTTTGAGTAGTGTACAATAAAATCGTAAAAAACAGTAGTTGCCAAATCATTCTACGCTCCACAATTAAAACATCATTGTCATCACTGTCATTGTTTTTATTATTATTATATACTTTATTCATTAAAAAGGACCCACGGCAGGTTGGAACGGAGCAAAAGGGGGCGGGGGAGTGCGTGAAAGGAAAACAGCTTTTAACCAGGCCCGGCGTTGCTTAGTGGAGAGTGGCTGGGCTCGTGCAGCTAGGCCGAAAGTGGAGAGAGGAGCTTGCTGGGACTCCACTCAAACTGCTGGCGCAAGTTTAGTTCAAGCTAAGCAACAACTGGCCTCGCGGGTATAACCCTCCCTCCCTTTCCCCCACTTTTGGAATCGCCCGGGTTTAGCCCTGAATTTACTTATTGCCCGGGAGAAGCTTAGTCATAAGAAAGAGTTTGCTGTGGAAGGAAGTAGGGTCGGTGGGCTAGTGTTGCTAAGGTGTCTTGCTTTCGTTTTCCCGTCCCGCCATCCGATATACTTTTTATTGTTGTTCCCGTTCGGTTCTATAGTTGGTGAGATGCTTGCAGCTGTCGCGTTGGGCAAAATTTAAAGTGCATCTTTAGAGAAGGATGCCACCTTGAAAGCCGTGAGGAAGAAACAAATGCTGGCCTTGCCCTTTGAAAATAACGGAAACCTCTGGAGGAGCCACTGGAAACAATGGAAGGGAAGGAATAGCAGTTCGAGCTGTGAAAACCTTTAAAAAAAACACGTGGGTTTCCTTACCAAGACAGTTGAACTTTCTTGTAGTATAATATCAAATTATTTGAGGTAGGATTTGCCAGGGCTTAATACCTACGGTACTTGATCTACGCAAAGTACTTTATGGATAATTATAATCAATCCTTCTAGGAATCTAGGAAGACTTCTGCATTAGGGGCTTTGATCCACATATGATTGAACCACCTCCGTAGGCCTCCCATCCCAAAGTAGATGGCTAATAAGGAGAATGGGATCAAAATTGTAGGACATAATAGGAAACAACTGGTGATGGCATATAGATCGCATGGAGATTAAGGAACATGATAGTTGGAGTGGAAAATCATTGTAAGGAGTTGTATACTTTAAAAAGTTCACCTGATGCTACCAAATGAGGCAGAATTTCATATGAGGAAAGATCAGCACGCATACAATATTTGTCATTCCTTGTGCTCACTTTTAGCATAGCTAATTCTGTTGAATTACTCAGAATTGATACACATGCTAGTTAGGATAAAAAACTTCCTATTTTAAAATCTATTTTTAAAAAACGTGTCCACGCATTACAGGCTGTAATGTACTGTAGCTTTTAAATACTTACAGAGTGCAACAGCCAGCTTTTAAAGCAGCATCTCAAAGGGGCGAGTGAATTTAAATTTTCATGTGCCTGCAAAAGAATCCTTATCTGCATGTGTAATCTATAGCAACAGAGCTGGTATTTTGGATTTGCGGTGATTCAGTTTTCCTTAAGATATCTCAATCCAAATACCTCTGTTTCACTTTTGTTCATCCTGTACTTATTACTTCATTGATGGTATAAACTTGCATTTCACGACTGCCAGTAACATTTGCATGGAGTCAGGTATTGGTAATATTTATAGAGCTTAGGAATTATGTTTGAAGTCACTTTATTACTCCTTTCCTATGAACTTTCAGTGTCTTCCAGTGACTGAAAAGCATATGTACATTACTATTCATTATAGAGGAGTGCTGTTATCCTATATGTAAAGCTATACATCTCAAAGGGAAAGAAAGCTAATACTGTACATAACTGCTGGTATACACTGTCTGTCTTTACCTTACCATGGCTCCAAACCAGAGAGTTGTATATTCTTTATGAGTCTAGTACTATATTAGTAATAAGTATGTTTGCTGGGACAGCTTCAGTAATCTCTGCAGCAGAGGCATATTTGTGTGCCATTTTGGGAATTTTTCTGAGATAGGAATCTTGAAGATAGAATTAATTTCTAGGGGAAACTTCATAGCCTGTGCATGAGTGCTTTCTTTATCACCTGTCTCCATTTGGCATTCGAAGAAGGTAAATCAAAGTGTGCAATTTGTTATTCTGCTTCACTTGAGAGCTGTACTAAATAACACTTGGTCTGAAATTCTGATTGAAGTTGTAGGAGGATATACTGTATTTAATTTAATGCCCTTTAATAACATATTCTTGTTCAGCTCTGATGCTGTCATCTTAAAGGTTGGATCAGAGTAGTTTTATCCTGTGTAGGGAGTGGAATGAGTAATAATTTCAACGGGTGGGTGTGGGGGTAACTTTAATTCATGAAAGACCAATAACCCAAAGCTTGCCCTGGTGTCCAGTTTGTTTTATGCCCCGAGGCCTAAGTTATTGTCACGGCTTATTGTGCTCCAACTTGTTTATGATGAAATTATACATTTCAGGGGCTTGAATAAGACATGGTATGTCAAACTGTTGCTGCTTCATAGTGCTTTGAAGAATAGAATTATATTTCAATAGATTAAATGTTCAATATTTTCTTAATATACACTTTATATTTTAGCATTAATTAAAACTATTCTCTTGGTTTGTTTTAATAATCTGCAAATTGTAATAGGGATTAAGGCAACAATTTTGTGCATGCTTTTTGAATTGAAATGACAGATTTACATGTGAGCAAACATGTATGAGTGGTGCACATCTTATTGAAATAAATTGTATTCTTCACATGAAACTAGCATGTAAGTGCTTGCTTAAAAGACAGGGCAGGCCTGTCAAGCTGACAGCCTGTGGGCCAGTTACGTCACACGCAGGCCATGCCCACCCCGGCTCCGCAAAGGCAAAAAATGTCACAATAACGTCACAATCCGCTCGTGACATGATCGAGTTTGACATCTGTGCCCTAAGGGAAGACTAGAACTCATAGGCTAACATCTTTAACTACTACATTAAACTAGCAGTCTCTCACAATCTTTCTTTTTCTCTCTTTCCGTACATATGAACATATATAAACACAAACCTTAGAAGACTGACATGTGTCATACCGTTTTGCTATTTTTACTTGAAATCTAATGATATAATTTTATTTTCACCCAGTTTTGCAAAAAAAAAGAAAAAAAGATCAGATTATTAAATATTTATGAAATTCCTGCTATTTTACTTTTTTATTTTGTGGTTCTACGATATCTTTAGGGTTGTGTGCATTATAATACCTGCAACCAATACATTGTTAACCTTGGCTTCTAAGATAGTCTTCAAAAACTACTAATAATGCAATGAACTACATTAATGAAAATATAGAGAATTCTATCACCACAAAGTCTTTGCTGTAGTCTGCATTAGCTAAAGGAGGAGGAAGAAGAGGAAGAGGAGGAGGAGAGATAGCAAAGAAACTGGCATATTCCCAGGTGAGCAATCATATCCATAATATTTTCATATTCTCCATGACCCAACTTTATGTGAAGTTAGATACACTAAATAAAAGAAACAAAGAATTTATGGAATCAGAGAACAAGAATGCCACTACATCAATTTGGTCCTTCCTAATTATAATCAGAAAATATTTTCCTTCAACACATGACATTCAATTTTTATTTATAGGAACTTCCTTTTAACAAGGAGATTCTAGATTATTTGTTCAAATTTTGAAAAAAGCCTGCAGGTTTTACAAAAAAATCAAAAAAATCAAAAAAATCACCTGCCATGGAATCTTCCCTTGAACTAATCATATGCCCCAAAGGCAAGAGGAACTGTATTTCATGTACACTACAAACTGTGACTATCAGTGAAAAAACAAAACACCTCTCAATAACTGCAGCTAAATTACCATCTGTGCAGACAATCTTACATTCCTAAACTTAGGTAATTTTTGCTCTTTGGTAAATAAATAAACACTTGCTCTCATAACAAATTCAAATTCAATCATCACTGCATGTCTCCATCTACATGTCCAAATAACCCCGGGCATTTTGGATACTGATTCAATTGCTTCATCTAGCATGACAGACTGATTTCTATCAGCATCCAAGGTTAAGATTTGAAATAGCACCAGTAAATATTTTATTAGAGACAAAACAGAATCTACCATTCTATCTCACGCTATTTTTTGAATACTTATTTTTTTTTAAAGAGTACTTTATGTCTGTATGCATATTTAGACTGAGTCCTACCTTACTTGTTTTACTGATAGAAAACGTATTTTGTTGTTAATCACCAATATGGTCTAAATTCAATCATAACATAATTGTATAAAATTTGTTCATATCAGAGTAAATCCTTCATATCCAAGCAATTTAGACTTAACCAAGGGGCTAACTTTAGAGCTGTGATTTGTGCAC
Source organism: Oxyrhabdium leporinum (assembly GCA_032468155.1). Taxonomy (NCBI): domain Eukaryota; kingdom Metazoa; phylum Chordata; class Lepidosauria; order Squamata; family Cyclocoridae; genus Oxyrhabdium; species Oxyrhabdium leporinum. The sequence goes on along the minus strand of JANHFL010004017.1, from coordinate 104,852 downwards.
AGCAGTGGAAAACTAGAAAACTGACAAATATGCAGTGGTGTTTGCAGACTCATACTGTATTAACAAATACCCATTGACGTCATCTATAGTTTTTATATGGCATTGTGGTTTATTTACTAAATGACGGAACTTCAAAGTCATTTTAATCAAATGACTCTCTAGAATGGAAAATGTCTCAAGAAGACAGAAGATCTTCTCCAAGAAAACAGAATTCCTAGATTAGGGTTTTAAATTAATCTGAACTACAGTATTGACATTTCTACATATTGCTGAACAATAGTTTTCAAACAGTTTTCCATGGAATTGTAGGATGATTAATCAAGAAGAGGAAAGGGCCTTCCTTAGAAAATTATCATGAAAAGGCAGAAGAAGTAATTATGGTGTGTGTTCCAGAAAGCGTTTTAAATATTACAGTTCAATATATTGTAGAATATACATAGATTGTCCATTTAAAAATGTTAATCCAGGATAAACCACTCAAATGGAATATATGACTTAAATATGTAAACTGCCTCTCCCTTTCCTCCGACCACTCCAACAAATCTCAGTTTGTATGGCATAATAAGTAAAAATCTGGAGCTATTTTTAACTTAGAAAATATTTTGAAAGGAGATTAGGCTTGTGAACTTGCAACACAATCTCCTAGCAAAGTATAATCAAACATACGTACCCCAGTAACAGCTGATCCCCAAGTAAAACCTTCTGTAATAGAAGAAGAGGCTTTGGGAATTCAGTATAAGCATTCCGATTCCAATGAAAGAAAAATAAAAGTAATTGCAACTGACTTCAAGGCTTTCTTTTAAGATTAAAATATTATATAGTGCCTGCGCATACCAAAAGGGTCTTGTGGCCTTTTAAGTATTGTTTTCCATATCACACATGCTCTACAATGTGTATTTAAAACTAAATTAGAGGTATCATCTTGGTGCTCTTGAATAATCTGCAAGTTGGTCTTTTTCTGTTTACGTGAAGCAAGCTCATAGTCTATTGAGTGTAACTATTACATCTCTCTGTGCTAAGGGAATTAATATTGGAGATTTTATTTTGAACAAATGAAATTCACTGTTATAGTGACACCGTAACAATCTGATACCAGCGAGAATTGAAACATGTGGGGGAAAACACTGTTTTTCAGTTACAAATGCATCAATTGCTAAAAGTACATCCATGCTGAGATTTAGAATTTGCAAGGAAAAAGTGATTTTAAAACTCTTTGATCTGGATTTGATTTATAAGAATAGAATAACTTGTCCACACCCTAAATTTGACAAGAACATATTCAATAGCGTTGTGCTAATTCTTTGAAATGCATACTTTGGAACACACTGGAGTCATACAAAGTATCCCGTTTGAATTATTAAAATAGAGATTTAGAAACTGTTCCTGACTGTTTTCCATATGCACCTCTCAGCTAAGTGAAGTGGCTGTACATGCACACGCATGCAGATAAAACCAGAGAAAGCAACTTATAAAACGGCCACTCCATCTTAAAAAGACAGGGATGCTTTAACAATCAGAAAGAGGTACTTTATACTGTATATATTACTGTGCACTGCAAAGCACCTCTACTAACAACCTGCAAAGTCTTAATGCACATAGACAAATTTAAAAGTGCAGTATGTCACCACTTTATATAATGGCAGCACATCTATGTATGCTCAATTCACTAGGCGAACAGAATAAAGGTAATCCTCAATTTACAACCATACATTTAATGACTGTTTGAAGTTACAATGTCACTGAAAATAGTGACTTATGACTGGTACGTGCACTTTCAACAATCACAGCATTGTCAAGTCACATGATTAAAATCCATGCACTTGGCAACCAGCAGGTATTTATTACAATTGCAGCGTCCCTGGGTCATGTGATTGCCAACTGTGACCTTCCCAGCTTGGCTTCCAGCAAACAAATCAATGGGAGAAGCCCGATTCACATAACAATTGTGTAATTCACTTAACAACTGCGGTGATTTGGATAACAACTGTGGCAAAAAAAATATCATCAAATCAGGTGTGATATACTTAACAACTTAACAACAGCTTAGCATGTCAGCCTTGGAAGCCATAAATTCGAGGCCTCTGCAGGCTGCCACATAATTACAGATGAGAAATAGAGAGGGAGTACTTTCCCTGCAAACCAAAATTTTCCACTGCTGATCTTTAGCCCAACAATCTATAAGAATCTCTGGTAGAATCAGTACTGTAAGATTTTGGGATCAATATCATCAAAGGCCAATTTTAGACTACAAAATCAATCAACCAATGGGTTTTATTTTAAAAAGTCTGAGACAGCAGTGTCTAAAATAAAAATTATGTTAAAATGTCTGAAAAGGTGACCAAATATGCTAGGAATTTAAAACATCCTTCACAGAACTTCAACTCTGTGTAATTTGATTGTTTTTCATAATATATCAATGTATTAATCAAGGTCTGCTTGGATATCGATGGAAGAGTCAAGGAATTTTGGATAAGTATGGTAGGAAGCATTAAAGCCACTGTTCTCTTTCATTCAATCCTTCCCCCCCACACACACACACACTCATATTTGAGACTCCGAAGTCATGTAGCTACGGCCAACTTGCTGTGCCCAACTCGCCACAGAACAACAGTTGCACTAATATTGAAGAAATTGTGGAATAAAGAAAGGATGCAAAAGGAAGGACAAAATGGAATGTGACTGACAAAAAATATTTTTTAAAAATTATTTTAAATAATTAAATTGAATTATTGAATTGTCCCATGGCAAGTTGGCTCATAGTGAGTAAGCCATGGTGAACTGGCCGTGGTGAGTTGTCCCATTCCAGCAAGCAGAACTATGCTCTTTGGCTGAGAAATTTATGCTAGCACACCCAAAATCTGTGTTTATACTAATCACTTTTCCTGTGAGTGTCCTACTAAACTTTCTGAAGTATCATTTAAGTTTAATACTTATGGAGATGAGGGAAATTTTTACAGGCAAATGCGCTAAATATTTCAGGTGAGACCTGTTTGGAAACTAGTCAGCCCCAGACTCCAGAAACTCAGAGGTTAGGTCACACAGACATTAAGTGGAGGAGAGAAATCTGGAGCTACACATTCACCTGCTTTAATTAATTAAATTATATGACAGTCCAATGATACACCCCTCTGGGCAGCTTACAAGTGTTTAAAAATAAATCAAAGCAGAATAAAAACAGCTCGCGTTGGGGAGAAACTCACAATTTTACAGAGTAAACACAGCTGAAAGATGGTTACATGTATTGTCTCGGCGCACTACCTAGGAAATAGACAGGTTTTCAAGGCTGTTTTAAAGGCAGACAAGGTTAGGGCTACATGGATCTCTTGAGGAACACACTGACAGAGCGTAGGTACACTGACAGAGAAGACAGACTTTTTAGGTCCTGTCAGATGTCATTGTTTAAAATGCAGGACCCGAAGCATGCCAACCCAGTCAGTTTATTTATTCATTGGTTTCATTCATTCATTCATTCATTCATTCATCCATTCATCCATTCATTCATGACCACTCAGATAACAAAGAACCTTTAGCAGTTAACAAAATAAAAGCAACAATTTCATTAAAACAAGAAACTAACTAAAACTGCATTGGGGCTCAATAAATCAAATATCCAGAAATCTGTATTTTCCTGTTACCCTATAAATCCACACAGCCTTGGGAATACAACTGGGAATCTCTAGTAAAGTCAACTTTACTGAAGCCTGAAATTTTCATCAAGTACAATATGCTCTATCCAATCAGCTTATCCAATTCTCTGCTGTGACTGATTCTACGGATGGGCAGTTCTTATGGGCATCAATAATCTTCCTTGGATAGATCTGCATATGAAGCTGGGTTTTGAAATTAAGATTTTATTTCTTTACTCTCCCTGATTTTGAGCTTCAAAGCAGAAGGATGCAATGCTTTAATGTTCTTTCAGGCAGTCCCTCCACCTGGATAAAAGATTATTTCATGTTATTGCCAGAGCATACCAACTACTTCAGATACAAATATCTTATATGGTTCATTCAATTAATCAATCATTCAATCAATCAATCAATCAATCAATCAGAATAGAGCTGGAAGGGATCTTGGAGGTCTTCTAGCTCAATCCCCTGCTCAAGCAGGAGACCCTATACCATTCTAGGAATATACCTAGATCCTATACCGTTCTAGGTTCTTGGCTCACAAGTATATGAAAGCCCAAAGTGTCCAGTTACTGAATGAAAAAGAATATTATCTGAATCTGCTGATTTTCCCTGACTGATTTGAATTCAATCCAGCTCTTTAATATTGTGACAATGTACAAAGAAGAGTATTGGGGTAGAGAAAATGCATCAATTCAGTTTTTAATTTTAACCATAACACTTCCTGTCTTGTGTTCTATTTGAAATGTTTCCTTGTTCAGCTTTCAAGAATTCCCATGGGTTTATCACCCCAAATCTGAAACACTAAGTCTTTATTTCTATTGATTCAAATGAATATTTTTTTTCTATTAAAAACAAAGGTTTCTATAGGTGTAGCCATGTTAATCTGCTGTTGCAAAAGTCAACATATTTGAAAAGCAATAAATTTAACGTAGTTTAAGCAATTGCAGGAAAATAGTTCACTTTATCCAATGTATTAAGCATTACCTTGAACTGAAAATATACTCATTGGAAAAATTGATTCACCGTGTATCTGATAAAGTACACAATACTCTACTCTAGTCTATGGAAATCTATACCACAATAAAACTCTGTGTCTGTCTATATATGTGTAGACATACATATATACATACATGCATACATAATTTACTATTTTTAGTTACAATTGGCTTAACTTGCTCAAGATGATAGGAACTGAACTCCTAAAGTCCTTGTGGGCAACATTTAATTGAGTATTTCAGTTTTCCAGAATTGCCTCTGCCTTGTCATTCCTTTTATCGAATTTTACTTTATAAACTCTTTAGTGTAGATAGCTATCTTTTTTATGCTGCTCTGCAAAATGTCAAGTAATTCTGTGGCACGAAGCTTTCATGCAATATTAACATGCCATACAAAATTGCAAAATAAGCATGGCTAATAAAATAGTACTACTAGCCAATAAATTCCAGTTAAAACCAGCCTGACAAATTTCCACAAGCAAACTCAATGGGAAAGCCAACAGGAAATTGGAAGTTGCTTCGACTCCCACTGCCTTTTTGTCCACCACGATCAATCTGTTTCTCTGTTTATGTAAGGAAATGATGATGATCTAATGGGGCACAGGTTGTCTAATTATTATTATATGAATAACTTTTCTCCAAAAAGAGACTGACGTTCAGTTCTGCAACAATTTAGATTTAAAATATGCCTGCAGTGGTCTGTCCAAAGCAGATTGAATTCCATTTCCTTGGATACATTAATCATTGGCCATCTTCACCTTGTATTGAAATTCTGCCTTCTAGCTTCTGTTCTCATCTCATTACTAGCTTCAAGAACTGGTATTCATACATTGAGAACATGTATTGTTCTGTCTTCCATACATGGATAGTTCCTAACTCCAACATTTGTGTCACACAAGGAATGGAATGTAACAGATCCTGTGGAACATCAGAGAATAACTACTTGGTACAAATTACAGCAGTCTTTCTGGAATCTGCCTATAAACTACCAGGCCCATCTATTCTTATTTTCATTCAGGTCAGGTAATCAGGAAGGGTGCCATGATTGATTGTACTTAATGCAACTAAAAGGTCCAGATGAATCAATATAGATGTTATTCTTCTGGCCCAAAAATACAACCAAAATGTTTCCAATGCAGAAAAACCCAGAAAAATCAATGTTGCCCAAGACGCCTTGCGATGAATAACCATTCCAACCAAGCATCTTGCTAATAAAATGAGATTTGCTAAATGAGTTATTAGAAAAAGACTTAAAATACAAGAACTAAGATTAGTCATTGTTATTTGGATGTAACTTTGTTTTAATCTCAGGAGAACGATTCTTGGGATTGGTAAGAGTCTTTGTTTTTGTCAGCAATCTTCAACAGTTCTGAGCAAAAGCCTTCATTTCCAATTTAGCATTATATTAAAACCTGGACAAAACTTATTTCTCAATTACGATTTAGTGAAATAAATCAGAACAAATCGTAATGATAAATCTGTTGTTTAACACCAAACAGATGTTAATTGAAAAGAGACTCAGAGCAGGATATAAGGAATCATATTACAATATTTTACTCCCACATAACACTAAGCAAATAGTCTGCATCTTTTGTGGAGGGAATTAATGGGACACTTAACCTACAAGGGGTATGCTATAACACAATTAATTAAAATGATTTATTTAAATCAGTCAGAGCATGTCATATAAAAATTACAATTCAGTGGCAATATATGGAAGGGTTTTGGTGGCTCTGTCTATAATTGTGAGTTGTAATGGACAACCTTGGCAAGCCATAAGTGTTTTCCACTTGTTCTCTCTTATTCCTTGTGAAGCTAGTCTTCATTTGATTAGCAGAGTAAACAATTATAATTTCTGATAAAAATAAGCCGGGATATATAGCAAAGGTAAAGCAAGCTCCACATACTGCATACCATAAGCATCAAGACCTTAAGTCCAGATTATGATTCAGTTTTTATGAATCATAAGAGAGCTTTTAAGTTCCAACATATCTAGCTATGGTTTTACCAGAAGACTGTTGCTCTGGTTACTTGACAAATATTCCAGCTATGCACATGTATATGCCTGTATTAAATATTTTGTTTTGAAAGGTAGGGACTTCTATGATAATTTTCTTCAAATGAATGCCACTCAATCATTTAGATGAATTAGCAAGTAAATTGCATGCATGTGTATGTGTAATAAACAAGCTTACTGAACTTACTTTACCAATTAGGTATCTTAGCTTCCCCTTCATTTTATATATTAAGTTGTAGCATTACATGTACACAATTATGGATCTGGATAAATAATGTATGATTCTTCCAACAGAACATTTTTTTATTTTTCTACATGTAGCTATCTTGCTAGTTCCTGCATAGTTTTGTTCTCTCCCATTAACTTTTCATATCAATAAGAATAGCTAGCAAACCTGGACAATTTTGTATATTGAATTGGGAACGTTGGATTTATTTTCAGAACAAACCAGAGGCCATGTCTGTTGTTGTCCCAGAACATCAAAACAGTTGTTCATACCATCTAGGAATGATAGTATGACAGAAGCATGTAGGTGTTTGCTACATTCAGTGGCAAGAGAAATTAGAATGATTATTACTCTTTTGCAATAGTCCTTTTGGGAGAGCCGGTTTTATGGAGTGGTTGAGATATCATTCTAGAAAGCAGGAAACTGTGAGTTCTACTCCCGCTTTAGGCATAAACACAGCTCAGTCCTAATAAGGAGGAAATGGCAAACCACTTCTGAAAAATTTTGCAAAAAAACTTGTCCAGGCAGTCTCCCAGATCAAGACACAATTGAATGGGAGGGGAAAAACTCTTTTATTTCAGCATAACTAAAACCTTTTCAACAATTAGTGGTCAATATCATTTTGGTGATGTGTTTCAATGGCCAATCCCCCCCCCCAACCCATTGGGAGTGGGTGCAGATTATCACCAGTAGATTGGACAGGGCAAGCAAGTTCTAATTAATATGTAACTAGATGTTCAATATTAGGATTGAAAAAGAAGCTGACTTACTTTCTACAATAAAACATATGTCACTGCAGTCTTATTAATAGTGTGATTCTTCATTTTCTGCTCATGTTTTAATAAACCTTATCTTATAGGATTTTAGTGGCCTTCTAAGGAAACTGAAACTTAAGTAATAATTTGAGTGATAATTATTTGCCCTTAAAACGGAGGTTCTCGTCCAATATTGACATAATCAGTTTTACCATGGCTGACTATAGCCTTGTTCTAATTGATTTAAAAAATATGATTGTCTCAATGTAGTAAATTAGAAATTTGAAAATATTCTTAGTAAACAAGAATGCAGAATCCCACAATAATCTTCATTTGGTATTTATTGCTGAACAAAGCTTTAAGTTTAGGCCTTCCCCAGAACTCCTTATAATTCAGTGATTGCACTGAAGGTGACTATAAATAAAGATTCTCATTTTTTGTTTGTTCCATGCTATTTTATTAGATATCCTGATAAGGGGTTAATTAATTATTGTTTATTTTTATATTTTAGTGGGTTAGGAAAGTCATAATGTAAGAAGTAATTTTCATTCAGCCTGGAAACTGCTATGGACATGTATATAACATATTGCTAATCTAGTATAACACTACTGATTTTTGTAATTTATTTAATATAATAAGCAATATTATCCAACCTTTGAAGTTACACTTCTAATACTCTTCATTATACAAAAGGGTATTAGCTGAGCAAAGTATATTTATGCATACTTGTATCAGACGAAGGGAGAATAAAATCAATGGGACTATTTGCTTGACTAAAATAAAAACCGTAACTCCTGCCTCTTGCAGAAGACAAGATCTAAATCCTTTTGACATGAGATAAAAATGAAAGTTCAGCATCCCCATCAATTCAGTATCAAGTTTCTCAGTCAGCCAAAACTAAGGTAGAGAAAGAATAAGTTACTGCCTTATTATAAAGGCAGAGTCTAAATATTCAGATTGCAATATATTTTGGGCAGTCATTACACTACTGGTTCAGTTGAATAAGCAAGGATTGTATTAGATTTCTTTTCCTAAAAAAGCATGTTAGCGTAATATGATGACACGAAATGTCTGCCAACAGATACCTCTTAAAGATCAACAAACAAAACAAACAAAAAATGTCCATCAACCTCCCACCTTTTAAAAATGGGTGGTGCTAGCTGCAAAAATCTTAGTTATCTCAGGATCAGAAGTGTACCATTTTGTTTCTTACTAAGAGTCAACCATTCTGGTTTCACAGAATGTAACTTTAAAAAATAAATTAGCACTGCTCTCTTTTCAATTCTGCAGCTGGATGGACTCTTCTGTATTGTGGAACAAATGTCTTCTGTCTACTAAACCAAAGCCCATTTCTTTCGGCAGTTAAATAAACACTGTGATAAGAGCACTAGAAGACATGGACTATTTAAACTATATATACTTCAAAATGCAAATCTGGCAACTCAGAATCCAAATTCGGAAATACTTTAATTTCTCATTGCTTAAGAAATTCAACAACTAGTTTTCATTAAAGGATAATAATACACTTGTTTTCAGATAAATATACCAAATACATATTTTATCAATATTATTTTAAGATTTATGTGCAACAATGTTACTATATTGTTAATTTTTGTAATGGTTGGGATTCTGATTGCCAACAGCTTTGATCGTATTTTCCTCCTTCTTCCTTATTTTGGTTCCTTGTTATTTTTTTCTATTTTAGTTTTCATCCTTTGTAAATTATTCAGAGTTGTAATTTATAAACTGAGTGGATATATATATATATATACACACATACACATACAAACACACACACACACACACACACACACACACATATATTCTTTTTACAACCCTTAATCCCTTGTTTTGGGGTAGAGTCAAGGTGACAGACTGGAGTTCAGTGTTTACTTGACGGATGCCATTCTTGATGCCTATGTGGAGTTCGCAGCAGATATTTTCTCTTTGCGCCTTGATAGAGAAATATCTGTCGCTGCCTGGGATTGAACTCTCAACTTTCTGAGTGGGAGGCGAGTGTCTTCAGCTCTAGGCCACCGCACCGGTCATGGCCATATAAATTGATTAAATAAATAAAATAGATAAGTATTATTACACATTTTAAAAGCATTTAATACATATGAAATAATCAAATAAGGCCAGGCTACAGTCTCCCAAACTCTCTTTTTAATGTGAGGTTTCAGATATGGCAAGAATTAATAAATTGATTACATGCCATCAAGTCATTATGAACTCCTTGCATCCACAAAAATAGATTTTTCTCCATAACAATCTACCCTAACCTGTTCTTTCAAATCTCGATTGTGTACTCATCACCACTGCCATTGAATCTATCTATCTTGGTGTTGGTTGTCTTTTTCTCTCTCTCTCTCTCTTTCCTTCTCTACTTTTCCCTGATTTAGAGCCTTTCCTTATCCCGATCTATGACCCTAATAAAGATATGAGTTAACTTCTTGCTCCTTTATTGTTGATAGCTGGTCCTAAAAGGCAGACGCTCTCCACCCTTCAGAATCTTAATTGTCAGTTCTAAGGATAATTAGTTTTTTTTTGTTTTACTTCCACCCTGAAGAAGATGAAACTTGATGACCTGCATGAACATTTAAAGATATCCTCAAAGCTAGCGCTTGCTGCTGAGCTGAACATAAAACTTCTTGTCTATACTGCCCAGGCTTCATCAGAACTTGCATATCTATCATCCTTGTTCGTATCAGATTGCTCTACAGTGAAGATTTACAGCCATCTTTTTCATCATTATGAATTTAGTGCCTATGTCAAAGGCAATGGTGGCTACTTGTTCCTGTGGAACTACAATTCCCAACAAATGCAGTCAATATAGTCAACGCAAGGGATGACAGAAACTGCAGTTCAGCAAACCTTCAGGACTACAAATGTCTTATCTTTGTTTTATAGAATAACATTATTACAACAGTGAATATCTAACAGCTCATAATTGTCTACAACATTTTCCCTTATACAGCTTTTGTGATAGAAACAGATTTGATTGAAACAAGTTAAGGTCCGGCATTCGTAGAATAACAAATCAAATTTATAATAAATGAAGATGAATTAAAAAGTACTTGAAACTCCTATGGTTAAGGTCCTGATTACAAGGGATATTGGCTACTAAGGAGTTATATAAATAATGCATCCCAAATCTTATTAGCTATTTATATACCTCCCCTGCAAGTCTTGAAGCTGGTTTATTTGCACCATGGGCAGCATAGCCCTATTACGTGCTGAAATAGCTGTTTCTAAAATAATTAGACAAAGTGTATGTTTCAGTGTGTTTATGAAAGGTAACAAAGCTGAAGTATTTCAATCTGACCAGACCCAAATAATTTTAGAGTTGTTAGAAAGCCACAGCTTGTCCTAAATCAATTTGGAGTCCAGTCCGGTGCTCAGACTTGTATATGCTTCACTTGGCATAAAATTATTCAAGGTCGGCATTACAGCCTCATCATTTCCCTGTCAGATGACAGATGAGGCTGATGGCTTATGCTTCAGCTGTCACCAGAGCACCCATGAAGAACTAGCAAGCAGCTAGTTCTATTTTAAAGACCAAATCTTACTGTCTTGCATGGTCTAACAGCACAGATGTTCAGCTACTTAATCTTCAGATGCTTGTTGTACATTGTCTAAGACAGGGATTGCCCACCTTTTCAGGTGAACGATATCATAATATTTTTGCCATGAAAGCCAATGGCTTTTTAAAAAAGTTTTAAAATCTCAATAATTGAAAATTTGCAAGATTATGATGATCTCTCTACTGAAATATGCTTTCTCATAGGAAAACTCAAAAATTTGCATGCAAGACCAGGAAAATTATATGAAGTTTGACTCTTTTTTTTTTCAAATTGAACTTTGAAAAATGAGGATTTGAAACTTGCCTCTGTCCTCAACCAATGATGTCTTCTTGAACAAACTATTCCTTCTCAGATCCATTCTATGACACAGAAAGGACAACACTAACATATAGTACAAGGTCACTCTAAGGACATTGTCAGATGCAAAAAAGAGGACAATACTGAAGAGGGCATTTTCAAAAGCGTAAGTTGTCATCCAGGAAAATTATGCATTTCAAAGGGCTTCAAGCTGTACATTCAGGGCTATAGAGGACATAAAATATTGTCATTTTGCGTAAGTCATTAAGCAATTTTGCATACATCTTTATAAGAAGTACTAAAATTCATAAGCTTCAAATCTGACTACACACAAGAACCTAAATGTGGATAATTCCATCACATATTTAGCTTAATACAGGGATTAGTCTTGTCATCAAAACTCTGCAGGGATTTCCAGGAATAAATTGGTTGCAGCAGAATGAAAGTCAACGAGAAGACCTGCTTTTCATAATTCTTCTCCAGACAAAGAGAGGGCTTGAGACTGCCCACAATTGCTCCAGAGAGTTGCTCCTCCTCCTGCAAGATAGTGATCTCCAGTGGGTTTAGAGCTCTGAGAGATGGGGAAATAGCCATGTTGCTCAAACCAGGATGGGTGCCTTTAAAAGAACACTGGGTTCACATACTTCCTTTTTTAAAGAAGTGAAGGGTATTTGGAACAAGGAACTCAGAAGTTAATTTTAAGAGTTTCTGCCATTATAGATAGACTGGTGTTTTTTTTAAATATTATGGAAAAGGATTTACAGACAAAACAGACTGATCTGGAAATGGATTTTAGAATGACAGACTGAAAGAATGATATCAAAAAGATGCTACAGAGGGTATACACGTGAAACTAGCTGAAATTTTAATAATAAAAAGGGATATACAAATAACAAACCAAAAGAGTGAGTTAGACAAGTTTCCTATATTGGATTTACAATAGAGATTTGTCTTGAAGAATTTTGTGGTCAGGGATAAAGAAAAAATGAAATCAAGTTCTATCATAATATTTGAAGAAATTAAAGCAGTATTTCTCAACCTCGGTACCCTGAGAATAGATGGACTTCAACTCCCAGAATGCCCCAGTGAGATGCTCTCTGAAGAATTCTGGGAGTTGAAGTTCATACATCTTCAAGGTTGAGAAACACTGGATTAAAGATTAAGATTGTTAAAAATAAAAGAAAAAATATAAAGTGTGTTCATTTGAGCAAGGTTAAAGTAGATATGTTGTTATCTTTGTTCTTAATGGTTGTTTTTGGTTTTTTTTGGCTGAACAGGATTGAACAACAGAGGCTTTAAAGTCAGACAAGGAGATCCGAACTTATTGGTAGCATCACATTGCAATGAACAAGGACATACATTCAATTTTGCAGCTACTAGATGGTTGGCTGAGCAGGTACAAAAATAGCCAGGGAAATGACTGAAGCGTGGGAAACAGGCTCCTTGTCAGTCAACAGAGTGCTGATTCACCACCAGCTTATCAGGTACTTAGGACCTGAGGACTTGGCAGCTAAAAGAAACAACAACTAACAACTTAGTAGTTGGCCATCAACACCCCAATCAACATTTTTTTAAAAAAGCCACACGCAATCACGCACCACAGAAATACTACACAACGCATGGAATAGAAAGCATACATTCCATTAAAGTTCACTGAGGATGGGCTCCACCACGAGTCCAAAAGCTCAGACAACTAAAACTTTGTTCCCGGTGATTGACCCAGATTGAATCCTGCAACATTATCCTGGGACTCATATATTTGCCTTCATTCACTTTAAGAATCTGTTTATATATAAGAGATGAGATACGGAAAGAAGAGATCATTTGTTGTATTTTAAGAAAGAATGTTAAGTTATTAAAATTGTGTATACT
>JANHFL010004017.1:46923-59257 GCA_032468155.1 Oxyrhabdium leporinum | reverse complement strand
GAACCCCAAGCAGCCCACCCCTGACCCTAACCTATTGTGTCTTAGACAAAAAGCAATGATTAAAACAATATGGTTTTAAGTCCTCAGCAATATGATGGCATGACATCATATTGCTGAGGACTCACTATAGAAGAGAACTATTTTTAGTGCCACTCTGAAATTGATACATAATCTTGGTTCCTCAGGGATGGTCGTAATAAATTATAGCTGATCTTTTCCTGATGTAAATGAACTTGGTCTTGTTCCCAGACATAGGATGTTGCTTTGTTTTTTTTAGTGCAAAATCCACTTTAGGGATGTGCAGTCATTCAGCTCCATAGTTGAAAATGTATTTGGGAGACAGCATGGATTTGTTCAGTGAACCTGTCTGAGCTTCATTCCCTTTTGTGGCCTTCGTAGGATATACATGTTTTGAGTTAAGGCATTAAGAGGCTACCACCTTCATAACCACATATTCCTGTTTCATATGATGCAGGAGAATGCATGGCTAGATATCTGGAGGACAGCTAGAATGAGCTGAATAAAGTATAAATCCTAGGAAATAATATTAACTATTTTCCTTACTGATTTCCCAATATTTTATTTTATTTAAAGCATTTATATAGCCAACTTAAGCACTAACTTAAGCACTGTGATACTAGATGGCTTACACCAGGGGTATCAAACTGGCGGCCTGTGGGCCAGATGTGTTATGTGCAGGCCATGCCCACCCCAGCTCCGCGAAGTGAAAAAAACATCATGAAATGTCATGTGACGGTAATGTGACGCTGCGAGTTTAACATCCGTGGCTTACACTAAATCAAAAAACCAAAACCATTTTGGATTAAATTCCAATACAAAACCCTTAATACAATCAAGATCTCCCACTAAACAGGACTCCAACCATTTGAGTCATGACACCCAAGGGAAAACTCAAGCATGCTTCTCTATCAATATTCGTTCAATATTCCTGGGATGGTAAGATCAGTAACAAGCAAAGAAGGGCCCCCTGGGTAGATTTCAAATTTTGAAGCTATATTAAGGGTATTGTAACAGAATGGCTTCCATGGTTGGCTGAGAGGCAGTCACTAAATGGTAAATTGATAAGATTTCTCCCAAACATTCACTAGTGTTTCTATAATGTATCAAACAGTTTTTGTCTAAGACTATTTTAAACAACTGATAAGTCTAAAGCACAGGTAGTCCTCAACTTACAACAATTTGTGTAGTGACTGTTCAAAGTTACAACAGCACTGAAAAATGTGACTTATGATTGTTTTTCATACTTATGACCATTGTGGCATCCCTGTGGTCATGTGATCAAAAATTCAGATGTTTAGCATTTCTGACCATTGCAGTGTCCTTGGGCCATGTGATCATTTGCAACATTCTTCAAAGTCAATGGGCAAGTCAGGTTCACTTAACAACTGTGTTACTAATGTAACAATGAGTGTGATTCACTTAACAACTGGGGCAAGAAAGGTCATAAAATGGGGCAAAATTAACTTAACAAATGTCCCACTTAAAAACAGAAATTTTGGGCTCAGTTGTGGTCATAAGTCGAGGACTACTTGTATCTCTTTTTAAATCAGTGAAACAAATACATCTCTCCCCAGTTTCTTGATCAGCAGGCCTTGGCTGTGTCTCTCAAAGCCACTTTACTTTGTTATTCAGCAAAGTGAAGTAACTATGCATGCATGTACATCCAGAAACACTTTAGGAAGTAGCCTCACAAAACACCAAGCAATTCAATGGACTGGAATAGAGATGTTTTGGATGTGATCACACATAGTTAAAAGTACTGTTTCAAAGGATTTGGACATCCCTAATGTACAGTAGGCTCAAAATATAGCAAAGAAGCCATCAAGCCAATTAGAGATTCGGGAACCTTCATCAACTGAGCGTGAAAATAATTTGATTATCTAATACTTACAATTGATGGCATCTGTATGATTTGGAACTTGAAAATCCATAGTGATATCGTCAATGACTTCTGGTTTGTGAAGTTTCATGAAAAGTCGAGAAATCTGACTATATTTTCTACATCTTTCACATATTGACCATTATAGATGGCTATATCTGGGCATCGCTGCTGCGTGAAATATTTCAACTGGAATTAAACCAAGCATTAATAGTCCAGTTTGAAGCTAATTGTGGATGACATTCTGATTATAGGAGAAGGACAAAGTAATGTGGAAAGCTACTTATTGGTAAGTTACAGTCTTCCTTCCAGTGGTGGAAAGAAAAGGATATCAAATTAGATCCAGGCACAATTAGATTCAACCAAGGAAAGGTGTCATATGTAGGGCATGAACTTTCAGGTCAAGGTCTAAAGGCTCATCTCAGAATGAAGATGTAATTTGGAACAGGCTGTGACCAAAGATGTGACCAGAATTCACTGTTTCACAGGAACAATAAACTTCCTAACTAAAATTTGTGCAGATTTGGCAATTCAGTTGGTACTATAGTGGTATTAAAAAGAACATAGAAGTTACTAGTTGGTACTCCAGGAAAAAGCATTTGAAAGATTAAAGCAATTAATCACCAAAGCACCTGCCATAAAATACTGCCAACTGGGAAGCAGATTATTTTACAATGCGATTCTTCTGAAAAATAATTGGGGTGGTTTCACAGGAACAACCAACTGACAATGCAAGCAGAGCCTTTCAGTAGCTCAACAGGGGTTTGCATAAATAGTAAAAGAACTACCATCTGTGATGTTTGAATACAGTCTTTCCAATATTTTGCTCATGGGCAACTGGTAATGGTAGTTTCTGATCACAAATGCCTGGAAACAGTAACAAAGCTATTCTTTAGAATGCCCAAATGATTGGAACATGCATTGACAGGCTTAGAACCATGATAATAAGTTCAGATCAGATACTGCCCAGGAATTTTTCCTGCTGACAAACACAATAAGATTTGCCTGCCTATGTAATGTGGAAAAAGAGGTCTAAGAGATGAAGTCATTAGGCAATCAACATGGTGTACTACCTCTGAATTTAGATAACAAAGCTACAAGAAATGAATTTGCACAGTTCCAAATAATTAACCAAATAATTAATCATTTTGGAAGGCTGGCTTGTAAATAAAAACCATGTGTTTGTGGGAGCAGAAGTACTGTTAAAGGGAAAGGGTTATGTCCAGCATGGCCTAATATACTTTGACCAGACTGTTCTTATTTTAGCCTTGCTGCATAGCAGAGTTACGGAAGCATGTCATCTCTCAACAGTTGCTTTTGGCAGGATCAAAAGCCAACCAAATTTTGCACAAGGTCATGGAACAAGATTGACACATATTCATTTCTAATGTGGATATGGCTACATTTAAAGAAAAGCAATATTTTACCTTTGAAGATTACTATTCCAACTTTATTTATTGCCTTCAGGATATAGGAATCTGAGAGGCAATCCAGAAAGTGAAGCCAAACCTTTCCAAATACTGGAAAGATTTTGACACAATATTTGAATACTGTGATTCATATGTATTGAATTCAGAATATTTTCTTCAGCGCAATCAGATTCCGATCACTTTCCTTCTCTACCCACAGCAATGGAACAATAGTCAGCTGTCAAAGCAGTAAAGAAGTTGCTACATAAAACTGTGACCCCAGGGTCTGACTCTTATCTGTCTCTTTTGGCTTATCAAAATAACTCAGTGCAGGATTGAAGAACCAAAGCAACTGAAGGCCTGATAGGCATAGGACCAAAACTGCTACCTGAAGATAACCTGGATCTGCTCATGAATTTGTAGGCAATCACACAGACAGCCTTATTTATATTGGTTTTACAACATTTTGAATCTGCCACAATCCCAACTGATTCTGTGTCAGCCAGCCCCACTAGACAGACCAGACCAGGAAATTGACTCCACATAGCTAAAACTACTCATATTGAAATTAATTAAAATAACAGAATGCTACGACTCTAATTGGGCTCCTCTTTCTTCTTATGATCTAGTGAATTAGGGACAAGTAGAACTGCAGCTCATTCCAGCCTCGAGGACTTCTAATTTGAGAAGAATCAAACCTCAAGCAAGATAAAGTCCACTGCAATTCACTTGTCCCTCCCTTGAGTTATCCTGGTTGAATTATCCCACAGTGAATTGTCCCCCAACAAGTTGGCCGGGGTGAGATGGCTGGGGCAAATTGCTATGGTGAGTTGGCTACGATGAGTTGTCCTAGGCCTGCTTCCAACTGCTATCTCATTCTGGACTTGAAAAATGCTTCAGCCCATTTTGCCTAGATAAGACTTCCTGCATATTTCCATCAAGACTGTTGACAGAAATTGTTGTAGAGATTGTTACTCTGCTGCTTAGTACTGGTTCTGATTGGAGTAGCCTTTAAGCCCATAAAATAAATAAGTAGCAAAGGCTTTACTAAAGAAGAAAAATACCCATAATATATTTATCTTGGTTGCAGAAGGTGAACTTGACTCCACTATCAAGGAGTGCTAGCAAATATTCATTGTATTTGAAGAAAAATTAATGATAAACACATGAAAGTAGAAAATGTAACTTCACTCTAAACTATAATTAAAAAGGCAGAAAGGTAAGAAGCTCCTTGTTGTTTAAACTCAGAGATTCATTTTACAAAATAGGCCAGGTGAGAGACAGACATCAGGAGAACATAGGAAGACCACCTCCCTTTATCTCTCTCTGCATTTGTCATCAAAAGACTCCTAAGTCCAAAATAATGATGCAGTGTCTAACATATGACCATTCAGAGACCTCCAGTCTCAATTATATAGAGTTCTGCTATATAAGATACAGTCTATAGATAAAAGTATTCCAGTAGGCATCACCTGGGAGTGTGACAAAGTTTTTATGAGATGACTATTCCTGAAGGCAATCTATGCCATCATAATTGCAGGCATCTGCACTGTCAGAAGCAGAAAGAAGAGAATGATGTATCACAGAGACTGCCAAAACACGTACCACCAAAGGCCAAACTTCATGCAATTAAAATAAGCCAGTGTTGTATCCTCATGAAAAATGGACAAAAATTAAAGATATTCCAATCTGGCCATTTTTCAAAGAAACCAACACAAGCCAATGACATTTTAACTGAGTCCAAGATAAGATCAGGATCATGTATTTATAATCTTTGGTTTTAGCTAGAAGGAGATTGTGCCGTGTTGAGGATTGAAATATTTAATATAAACATTCTAGAAATCTGTGGAAAACAATGCTACAAAACAAACTAAAGTGGGGGATTGTTTCTTGATTACAGAACTAAATGAACAGTGTCATATTTTGAAAGGAATGGAGGATTCTGGTATAGCAAGATTTATATGAAGAATCTTACACCACCTTGGAGTAGCTTAGGGTGAACAACTTTTGAATTGTGTGAATTAAATATTTTTTCCCCCTAAAATAGTCTCCAAAACTTTTCAAAAGCTTGGTGTTAACAAAACATCGATCACAACTTTCTTTGTCTTCTGGGCAGTTGGACATTTTTCAAATCCAAGCACTAGTCTGCAGAACTAGAAAATCTCCCTCTCTAGTTGCAGTCATCTTACCCAGACTAAGCAAACCAAGCCTAGTTAGGGTATATCTAGGAATCTTTTAGAACCTTTATCAAAAGTTTAGCCACTTAAAAAATTTGGAACATACATAATACATATATATGCATGTATACATACACCTGTGGAAGTCATACCTATACAGTTAAATCTAGAACAGAACTTTTCTTAGCCCTGTTGACTCTTTTTGTTACTTCTGAGGAAGTCACCTACACATACAGAAGTAGTCAAAATGCCCTTGCTGTGACAGGACTGCAGAGATAACCACTATTGCAAAAAGCAGAAGTTTCCGAAAGCTAAAGCATTAACTATCATACCCACAAGGAGACTTCCTGTTATCGCCCAGGAATGAGCACAATTGAGTAATTGCCCATGACCCCTTCATTTCACTTCCTTGTGCTCACATGTTCATTGGGTGTTTGTGTCATGCTCAAAGAAATATTCTCCAACATCTTTGTCTGCTTGACCAGATTATGCAGAGTCTTCATAAAAGTATTGACATTGAAATGGCTTAGGTGACTGAGAAGGAAGAAAAGTGATGAGAATCTGGGCAATTTTTTCCAGCGAAATATATTTGAAGGCTACAATTAAATTTTAAGAAACCTCACAAGGGAGGTATAAAGAAAAGGTAAAGAAAAAGTAACCAAAGTAATAAAGTCTCTTGGGTGACTTCTTTTTTATCTTTGCTACTATTGCTTATTTATGCATTTAAACCAGAACATCGTAGTTCTACACATACATCTTTTCTTACCCTTTCTCTTTAATCTACTTTGTAAATATCCTATCCAGATGCATCCATTCTTTATTCAAGTTCCAACTTGGCTCTTCATGCCATAATCTCCAAGGAGGATCGTAGCAAATCATGTAATTTTCTTTCCCCCCAAATATGTCTGCGTCCTGCTTCCATAGCAAGCAAAATTAATTAAAAAGCAAAGTGCTATATCTCTTGAGAAATGCTATGAAGGTTGAAATCAGCTGGGGCCTTTGACTAATTTGCAAACTCTATACCAAACTATTTTTTAAACAGAAGGTCTAATGCAATTATTTAAAAGGGGCTGTCAGAGAACGTGAAATATCAAGTTTCTGAACTCTGGATTTTACAAGTACAGATAATTAAGTGTAAGAGGCTATTTTATAGGTAATATAGGTTTATTAAAGATGTTTTCAAAAAGGAAGATAAAACTAATATAAAGTAAGAAAAAGAAAAAGAAATAAATGACAAAGGTAAAGTTCAAGAAAGTTAAAAAAAAGAAACATCAAAAAGAAACAAGCATAAAGTCTACAAGAGGTTTCCAATCAAAAGTAAATGCAAGTATTGTCTTTTCTCTGATCAAAGAAGTCAAATTAGCCATCTCAGCAAGTTCCATCATCTTAACAGTAAAAATAGTTTGTAAAAGTAAAAACAGCTGTTACTGAAATGCTGCAATTATTATTCATTATTTTTTAGCAAGTCCTGACTTGGGGAGTGTCTTTATTAAAACAAATGAATTAAGTTGACGAGTTCTGTTGGGCAACAACTATCAGGTTCCCTGTTCCATTTGTATCACTGGACAACATTTTTTTCCAAAAATTTTGCTTCCTGGATAACCTGGTGATAATAATTGACCCCTTCAAACTAATACAAGTATAATTTCAGGATATCTGCATCATGTAGGAATCTTGAGAAGTATGAAATTAACTTTTAACGTAGTCATGTATAGCATGACTATAATGTATTTAATTGCATAATGTTTCCAACACATTGCATGAATTCAACAGGCTAAAAGTGTTTAGCTGCTGATTTTCATTTGTACTCAGTATTCGATACATCTTGCGGCAATGTGCAACAATAGTCAGCTAGCATTAATGGATTCTACTTGCCCCGATACCATTTTTCAATTTTGGCAAAGTCCTGGTGAAATCTTTCACCATTTTGTTATTGACTGCACCTAGATTTTTGGGAAAGGAGTCCAAATGTGAATGCAGAAAAGGAATCTTCCTAGCCTTGCATGCTGTAAGAAATTTGCCAACTAATTGGATGTAGTTTGGTGGTGTGTTGTTGCTTAGAAAATTCTCAACAACATTCTTGTATGTTTTCCAGGCGATTTTCTCTGACCCGACTAACAGATCTTTGAATTGCTTGTCATTGATGACATATATGTGATCTGTGGACCAACAAAAGTGCCTTCTTTAATCTTGGCATTGATTATTCTTGGAAACATCTGTCTCAAATAATGAAAATTATTCACATTCCTTCTTTGTTGCTTTTATCAAAAATTTCCATCAATCTCAGTTTTATATGAAACAAAGGCAAAAATAACTTTGTTAGGTCAACAAGTGGTTCATGTGCCAGGTTATTCTGTACTGGAACTAAATTATTTTGACATGGCCATTTCTTTCCAATTTAATGTGACTCTATTGCATGGCTCAACCATTTGCATATATAACAACATATATAACTTGGTATATCTGGGCTGCATTTCATGGAGCACAGCTACTACTTTTAGATCTCCACAAATATTCCAGTTGTACTTGGCGTACTCTATGAACAACATTTCCAAGTTTTTGTATGTTTCTTTCATGTGTGCAGCATAACCGACAGGTACTGAAGGGTATAGATTGCCATCGTGTAAAAATAGAAGATTTCTATAAAATGGTACATGATAGGTTAAATTGCAGCTTATTTTCATAATAAGCAATCAAAAATATATAAGATACACCCAAAAGTGTTCAGGAAGCAAAATTTTTGTTGTACAGTGTATTCATAACAGGAAAAAATAGCAAGCAAGAAAGCACAGCTATATTGTATTGATTAAGCAATGATCTCTAGACAAGGCTCAGAAGGAAGCATAAATTTAGGAGAAAACAGAAAAATCAGGTTAAAGTAATAATACCTAAGATTCATTCCCTTCATCCACAAGCTTCTTTGAAAGTAAATCCAGTACTTTCCACATTTTTGAAACCGCAATATCCACCTTCTGTAAACAATGTACCCCAAGCCATGCTGGCTGGGGATGATGGGGCTTGTTGCTCATCTCATTTGAAAAGAACCTGGTTAAGGAAATTTGATATGAAGAATAGTGAATGTAAAGAAGAATAGATGTGAAGAAGAGTTGATTTGGCCTAGTGATGAAGGTGCTGGTTCAGAAACCAGGAGATTGTGATTTTACTCCTGCCTTAGACATGACAGATTTTGGGACAGCCACTCTCTCTCAGTCTAACTCACCTCACAGGGTTGGTATTGTAGGGAAAATAGGAGGAGGAAGTATTATGTATATTTGCCACCTTGAGTTAGTTATAAAGTAATAAACACAGGCTAAAAATATAATAAGAATAGCATTCTTTCTCTCACTTTATATGTGAATGGCAGAGCTGCACACATGACAGTATGAGATATCTTAGACAAGCAGAACATGTGTGATCCCACTTATAAGTCTCCACATGCTCTGCATTGTCTTTCATGAGATTGAAAGACAAGATGAGTCTGAAACATTGGGTAAATCACAATCAAAAGAAGTGGAGCTAGAAATAGCACTCTAAGAACTTCTAGTTCCCAAGATGTTTTTCTCAGCATATCACGTGTACACAACCACAATGATAACTACTCCGCCTTTTCTACTTTTAGCCTTTGGGTACAAAATGGTTGGTTTCTAAATTGGTACGATGTCCTTTGTGGGCTGGTTTCTATTATTGAACCACATTTCCTAATGTGTGTGTGTTCTTTTTAACAATACAACTGCAATTGTCCATGTGCATGAAAGTGTGGATAAGCAAAAGAATGGAAAAGGATCAAAAGCACGAGGTCCCCAGTTTTCCCACAAAACAACAGCTCAGATGTCCAAATTAACTACAAATGGTTTAAATTTTATGTAAAAAAACTGAAAACTTACAGCAAATCACTGAGTGAGATTGCCAAAAACACAAGTCATGGTACTCTTGAGGCTTAAAGGGAGTCTATGGACTGAAAAGGTTGCTGAACAATATTGTACCATGCATTCTCTATTTTTTTACCTTTTTCTGACTAAGCAAAATGAGGCATCTAGACTGCTTTTGTCTATGGACTTTTATGTAGTTAGTAAGATTGTAACTGTTGCAAACTATTTAATTACAAAGAAACCCCCACTAATATGTTCTTTGATAGCATTTATTAATTAAAGGATTTATTTTGCTGTAGAATGGCCTTTTAGATGCTCCTGGGATAATAAGAAATAGGAACAGCTCATTCTTCCCTACTTTTACTGCTTTGGAATATATTTTTTTCATCTATCATCCATCCATCTCTCCATCTGTCTGTCACATTTTAAAACCACTATTTCACTCACAAGGGACTCTGGTAATGTACAGATAACTGAATAACAGAGTTGGAAGGGACCTTGAAGGTCTTCTAGTCCAAGCCCTGCGCAAGTAGGAACCTAATACCATTTCAGACAAATCTCTTCTTAAATGTCAAATCTCTTCTTAAAAACACCCATTGTTGGTGCACCCACAACTTCTGCAGACAAGTTAGTCCACTGATCAATTGTTCTAATTGTCAGGAAATTTCTCCTTAGTTCTTGGTTGCTTCTCTCCTTGATTAGTTTCCATCCATTGCTTCTCATCCTGCCTTTGGGTGCTGTGGAGAATAGGTTGATTCCCTCTTCTTTGTGGCAACCCCTTAGATATTGGAACACTGCTATCATGTCACTCCTATTCCTTCTTTACATTAAATAGACTAGACACTAGACATACCTAATTTCTGCAACTGTTCTTCATATGTAATGTTCATAAAATACTAAAAACATTAAAAAGTATAGGAAACTTAAAAAGAGGCACACAATGTTAAAATTAATTAAAAGGTGAGGGAAGGGCTTTCAGGGCTCTACACCCAGCCCCATTACTATGTGTTCCACTGTATACCACAAGCAAGGCCAAAGAGCTATATTTCCACAATTTTCCAGAAGGCCAGGAGATTGGAGCCCACTTCACCTTCAGCACCATGTTGTCCCCGACATGGTGGGAACAACAGCAGAGAAGGTTCTCTTCTTGTTGGAATTCTTTGGATGACAAGGTCTACAATATACGGACTGGATGGGCTAGCGTAATGTAATGGAATGAAGACAGTTCCATAGGTAACCTGGCCACATAACATACAGAGCTTTAGAAATCATAACCAACATGTTGAATTGAACCTGGAAGCAGGCTGGCACCCAATGAAGCTTGGAGGTCTTACATCCACTCTTCTTTGGAAGAGGAGATGTTATATCAGCTATTCTTTGGGCACACAAAACTGCATTTTGTACCAGATAAAGCACCTGCTATAATGCTGCTTCATGTATTCAGACAAACACACATATAGAAATCCATCTGCAGGTTCCCACTTCAAATGAAAAAAGATAGGTACTTATCTAGAGGCAACTGCAGGAGCTGAAGCTTTAAAAAAAATGATGGTGGCATTGTGTGGTGCCACACAACTTCCAATCCTTTCTGTGTATGTTCAAAAGAGCTGGCATTTGAAAACAAGGCTGCTTTCACTACAGGTTGTTCTCGATTTATAATAGTTTGTTTAGTAAACGTTCAAAGTTCTAATGGCACTTAAAATATGACTTATGACCGTTTTTCCCAATTACGACTTTTGCAGCATCCCCATGATCATGTGATTTAGAAGTCAGATGCTTGGCAACTGGTTCATATTTATGACGGGTGCAGTGTCCTGGGATCATGTGATCACCTTTTGCTAACTTCTGACAAGCAAAGTCAATGGGGAAGCCAAATTCACTTAGCAGCTGGGTTAATAACTTATCAACTGCAGTGATTCACTTAATAACTGTGGCAAGAAAGGTCATAAAATTTCTCACTTAGCAAGAAAAATTTTGGGTTCAATTGTGTTCGTAAGTCAAGGACTATCTGTATATGACCACTTAAACTCCCCTGTCGAAGCCTCTGGAGTTCTGTCCATGCTTAATCCCCCAATGTTTCATGTTTACAAAATGAATAATCGCACAGATTTATGATTCTGAATAAGTTTGTACGTGTACTTAACAATTTACTTAAGAAATCTTTTCTGTTTCCTTCTCTTAATATTTTAAACATGTAGCACTATTACTTTTAATTGCATCTCTCAAGAGGAGCCACATTATTTAGTTAAAAATATAATTAGACTATTATAAAATGGGCAGTTTAAAAACAATAAAACTTCAATACTCCAGGATATTATAATGAAATTTTGTATTCATGTTGAGGCTACAATTCTTTGTTTCATACTGAAATATTCCCAAAGCTGTTCCACATGAAACAAAAAAGTTGTGGTGTAACTACAAAGCAAGAACTAACTCAGAAATTAAACTCTGGCCATGAAAGTCTATGTGCATATACAGGTGCAAGAGAATATTTTACCTTGAAACAAAATTGACTTATTATCAGCAGAATAATTGTTCTGTGACTTTTGAAGTTCTAGCTATTCCTTTATTTGTCAGAAAGGCAAAAATATGTAAAATCAGGTTCTTCAAAACATAAATAAATATACAGTATAATTGTATGAATAGGAGAAAATCCAGCAAAACTATAGTAATAACTATAATTAACCCCATATGATGGCCATAACTCAGAATCTGGGTTTTGCTAAGTCAAAATATAGTTTATTTGGCATTGGTTTAGTGTGTTTTATGAACTTCATTATTGCGGGTTCTAAATGATGGTTTACGATTTAATGAACTCTGTGATCGTAGCCTCTAGTGCTACTTAAATCTTCATCAATGGGCCTTTGGAAAAGCTGTAAGGACTTTATATTATCTTATTAAAGCATGCTTTGGAAGTTGAAAGATACAATTTGCTAGAAAGAAAAGAAAAGAAATATGGTGGCATCTTGTGTGGCACAC
>JANHFL010004017.1:35033-46823 GCA_032468155.1 Oxyrhabdium leporinum | reverse complement strand
ATGATCTGCCCAAGTACTTGTTTCAATATTTATTTCTTGTATATTAGATATTAACTCTGCTGATATCCACATCATATCTATTCTGGACCAAGGCATATGTCTATGTGAATAAAATGAATATTGATTTTTCTCGGGGTGGGTCTCTCTCCATGCGTCTTGAATGCCTAATTCTTCCGCCATTTTAAAGAAAGCTTTTGGAAGTGTTTTTCTGACATAAAAGCCAAACTATTGTTGCTGTTACCTCCAAAAGCGAAGGTCAAGATGTGGTTGATAAAGGGAATCTTTTCTTGATACTCACTAAAGTTCAAATTTGAAAAATGTTGAAAGTATCATACACATAATTATACTAGACTAATTCTCAGAACCTAGATTAAAATAGAAAAGTTTTCATAGTAGTGAATAGATTTCACTTCATGTCACCAAATCAACTATATTTTTAATCATGCCAACCTGGTTATTGTTCCTTTTTATATTTTGTTTTTAGATCTTTCTTGAATAGTAACATGTGGATGCAAAGGAGCCCAAGGTGGTGATGAAGTAGCAACACCTATAATGAGCTGCTTTAAGTTGTTCTTAATTTTATATCATCGGTGTACTATTTACTCTAATTCATCTTCACTTCTTCCATTACTAATGTTGGAACATTTTAATAAATAGAATATTTGCCCTATCACTATTGAGAAAAGCAGCAGAGTTAGTGTGTACCCTATGAAACAACTGAAGGCTGACAGATATATCACAAGCAAGCAACCCTTCCCTGTAAGGAACATCATCTGTCCTTGTCTACCTGACAGGTATGAGTCTTCAGAATGGGACTTACAAATGGAGATAGCCAGCGATTTATAGATATGTCATCCTCCATAAGAAAAGACATCCTTGCCCTCCAGATTTGCTGCTGTTTGTTCAGCAGCCATTTGTGCCTCTTGTTCAGGATGGAGATAAGGGATGCAAATTTAAAATGCCTGGAAGAAGGAATAAGATTGAGATTATATCCAGATAAACTGTTATTTTGATCTTTAAATTACTGACCACAGTTAAAAACAAATAGATTCACTGAGTATCTAAAATTTATTAAGAATTGAAAGTTTGTGGAGAGTCAATGAAAAAAAACTCTCCAGACTGTCAAATCAAAAGACCTGTGCATAATACATGTGCATAATACATGCTCCATATATAGATGGTGGAGGAAAAAAAACAAAACACCTATTCTCAGATTTAAATTGAGAAAACAAATGAATTGAGAAGGTTAGCAATTTGATAAAGAAGAATGAGAGGCAGCCTCTAAATAACCAAGTGCTGTAGGAAGAAAGGGTTGTAAAAAGCAAAAGCTATATACCAACTAATCAGATCATCCTACAAATTACAAATAATGGAGTAAACAAGTTGATCAGGATTTTAGAAAGCTGTTGTTATGTCTTTCAGTCAGGTTTTAGGCTGAAAAAAACAACTCAGAGATCTACAGACTGTTGAATGTCTTCCCCCTAGAGGCAGTTGCTGGCATGTCTTACAGTCTTTTGGGCAATCTACAATTCCCAGCATGCTAGTTATAATGAAAACTTTCTAAAGCCACTTTTTCCATTTTTCCAACCCATGGTTTTTGCCTGGAGTAAACTAGCTCACTCATAATTCAACATAGCCAATTCAACATAGCCATTGGCACTTCAATGTACAGTAAACTGTAAAAACTCACACTCAGATAATTCCAAGGATGTTTTACCAACAGTGCCCTTGAGAGGGAAAAGTTTAAGGAAATTCTGCAATAAGCAGCTCATTGAAGATAGTCTTCAAATATTTGAGGGTTGTCACAATGAAGAGGAAGACAAGCTATTCTCCAAAGCATCTGAGGACAAGACAATAAGTAAGGGATGAAAACTTATCAAAAAGAGATCCAACCTAGAACTAAATAGAAATTTCCTGACAGAACAATTATTCAGTTGAATGGGTTGCCTTCATATGTTGTGGGTTCACAATAACTGGAGGTTATTGTGTTAAGAGGAGATTGGACAGCCATTTGTACAGATCTCCTGATTGAGCAGGGCATTTGAATAGAAGACCTTCAAGACCTTCCAATAAGGTCCTTATTATTCTGTTATTATTCTCTATCAGTGATCTGTTGGACTTGGAACAGGCTGATATTATCAAGACTAGATTATGATTATTTAAGAGGAACATCAGTGGCAACCTACAAAACAGCTAAATTTCTAATAGAACTAGTACCTACCAACTGCCCAGGGTAGAAACATTTATTCTGACAAATATATTTTCTGGGCTGCTGATAAGCAAAATACCTCTTGTTGTCATGAGACATTTAGATATTCTGAATTTCAATGCGAAGAGATTCTTTTCTATTTTACACCCACTTTCCCAGATCTTTCCACTCCCCAAACCCCCAGAGACTAAAATAATTGGTGCTGTTCCCGTACATGAGGAAGTTCCTGGTAACCCTAAATTTGGGGGCCTGCAGCTTGAAATAAAAGATGAACTACATCTGGACTAGGTGTTGTACTCCAACAGGCTAATATTTCTAATAGCTAATATAAATTCCTACTTGTCAGATAAGCTTTTGAATTGGCTGAATGGAATTGACAACATGATCAAAAAAGAGAGCTGAGAAGTTTAAAGAACAAAAGGCAAAGCACAAATCAGTGAATGGAAGTGGTAGAAATATTTTCAGGAATGGAAAAGTAAAGAAAGATATAATGAACAGTGTGATTTTAAACTAGATTTACTTATAGTGGATTTCCTTTTCTTTTATCTCCTGCTACTTCTCCGATTTCTTTTTGCTTATTACTTCTTCTTCTTTTCTATGTTTTGCAAAGTGTTGCTTACTCTGAAAAGGAATACCCTGATGATATGTGCATAGGTACATGTACATTTAAAGATGTACGCTAAATAAATGACCATGGTTGCCTAGATCACCAGAAGACTCTGCTCATCAGGAATTACAACAATTAGATGATGCCAAAGATTGGCTGACCCACAGCAGCTGCTGTTGCTCCTTTACATGTTCATTTTCTTGAGCCAAATGCAATTGCATCTTGAGTGCCTCACTGGTGTTCCGTACTCAAGGAAGTACATCAAGCATAGAAGAATTTAAGGAATGAGCAGCTGCCCGTTCTCCTGGCAAAACAAGAAAGTTCTCTAGAAATGGGAGCAAATTTGAGTTGAGGCAAACATTTTGCACCTGTCCACTCAGAAAAATGGAAGAGAAATGCGCTGAATAAATTTACTAGGCAAGACATTGTTCCTCATCATATATGGAGATATACATGCTTCCATATTCAAACAATCTGCAAAGTTGTAGTCTTGAAACTTATTCCTCCGATATTTATTAATAACCAATACTAGATAAAGGACCATATGCAGTTTTTAAAAATCCAGATCTTGCAATCTGACAAGTCTATTCTTGTATTAATTTGAATACAGTACCTAGTTCTAATCCAACCTGTAACTGAGATTATTCCTAGTCTTAAAGACCTCCTCTTCTGCATTGCAGGAGTTTTGAGGTGCTACACTAGAATTCTTTCCTTCCTTTTTACAGCAGCATCTTCTACTAATTTCCCCCTATTTCCCAACACCTAACCAACATTCACTGTATGCTGGCCAAACAAAACTTAAGCAGTCATACCATAATTTTATCAATGAAAAAGAGCAGGCAGGGGAGCTAATTGGTTATTGCAGTGTTTCTCAACCTTGGCAATTTTAAGATGGGTGGACAACTCCCAAAATTCCCCAGCTAGCTTTATTGAGATACTACCTTTGGGAGCAAGCAGATAACGTTGCTAAACCTACTCACTCTCCACTTCAGTGTCCTTATTGGCAGCATATCCCAAACACAGCATCTGATGTGTTAAGTTAACTACTATTAACCCTTAGAATATTTTTTTCCAAATATCATGGGGCATAGCTGCTTCAGTTTGAAATTTTGCAAAGTATTTTAATAGCTCATACTCCTTGTCCCTGATTCTGTGCTTGGACTAGTATCTTGTAATCCATCTTTGGTGACTGTCACAACTGACAAAAAAGAAGAATGCACTATATTCCATGTTGTCTCCTCATGTTTATCCTGGAGGTAAGAAGGGGTGTTTTTGCTTTTCTTGCTATGTGATTTAAATGAAAAGGAAAACAAAAGAATATAATGCAACATGTACTAAGATCCTTTACTAATTATACAAACACTGATTCTTCTGAAAGATAGCTCCTGGAGCTACCGTCAAAAGACACCATGCTGCTATCTTGATTCTTCCTCCATAATGATATAATGATATGAAAAGAAAGAAAAATACTAAAGGAGTTGAAAAAACACAGAAGGATGATCAGTGAAATCACTTCCTCCCCTTCACTGAAATTATATTAATGAAGCGATAGAAACGGCATGATGCTATACCAGCCTAATCTAGAAGTTGCTTAAGGGAAAATGAGGGCATGAATTATTTGATTTTGAGCACATATGGATGTAAAAAGAACATTTTTATGGCACTGTTTTCTTTGAGGTGTTTCTGCACAACTGTGAGCTTATAAATGAACAAAGAACAGTTGTGGATGGGAACACGCTGGCAGGCCATGCTGTAGGCTACAGCAACATTGGCAAATACTCGGTTCTTGAAGATAATGTGAAGCACAGCTGGAATGCAAGTACAAATTGCACAGCCTTCTAAATAATATAACAGCTATTTGGCCACATTTGAGTCTTCAGACAAGCATAGGCATTTCTTTTTGCATATTAACACCGTAATGCACGAACTCAGTTTGATTTTAGGAAGCGGGAGAGCAAAATGTTTCTGAGAAAATAAATAGAAAGTGACAGATGATTAAACTAATAAATAAAAGCATGACTACAAGAAAGGATTCACTTGAAATTTTCCTGCAGTAATTACATCTGACTCCATAAAGTAGCGATAATTTCTGCATTAATTTACAGGATCCCCAGAAGGCTGCATTACAGAGCAGAGCAACAGAGGAAGCTGTTTATTTCCATATTGATTCAGGCAAGGAAGCATTTCCTTCAGGGTTTCATCCACCCAAATGTTTGCTCGATTATATTTCTGCCTGCATGAGTGACCATATTTCTGCAGTTTTTTGCTTCTTGACACTTTTCATATTCAGTGTAAGGTTCAGATACTAATTTGTGAATATATTCATCTTTGGATTCTCACTTATCTTTCATCTCAGATTTATTTTTATTGTTAGTGCTGATTCTGTTCTGACCTTTTTGCTTCTTAAACTTCATGATGTCTTACACCATTTTTGCGTGTTTTTTTTTTGTTTGTTCTGCTTGGTCCCCGTCCCCCCCTTAGAACAGACTCACTGAAGTTCCTATTTGCCAAATTCTACTGGAATCCCTTTCCTGCCATGTAGTCCTTACAGCGTTTACTTCCCTTTATCATTGGAGTCCCAAGTGTCAACGAAACCAGAAGAATAAGCCACACAAGTACGAAAATGTGTTTTGCAACTGATATTCAATTTAGCCACCCGTGAAGTGTGCTTGATGATTTTTGACAGGTCACCACATATCCATAGCATTTTTCAGTTGGTTTCATTAATGTGTGAATAGAAGTATGATGTGATCAATACACAGCATTACTATAAAATATCCCAAATCTCTGCCAAAGTAGTAGTGCATATTGCTTCATCCTTTGGTTTAGTAGAAAACACTGCTTTTTCCAAGACAGATAAAACATGCATTATCAAAAATCATTCCTTATCATCCGGAGTAGTAACACTTTTAAATCATGAAATGTTCTGGCCTTAGCCTTCAGCTAAGCCTGGCTGCAGCCTGACTCAAAAATATCCTAGAATTGCCTAAAGGCACATTTCTAAGGAATCCCTTATCAAGTTGTAAACCGCCCTGAGTCTTCGGAATGGGGCGGTATATAAATGTAAAAATAAATAAATAAAAATAAAATGTGATTGATAGGCATCAATAGCTTGTGAAAGGAGCAGCTGAATACCATTTTTTGATTTGCTTGCTATTTTCCCTACCATTTATGACCATTTCATTCTTCTTTCTTTTCCAGAAATCAAGGCCTGTTCTGAACTGACAACATTTTCATTCGCATTTTCTATTATAATCCGAGTTAATTTCTTTTAGGTTTCCCTTGTATGAAGCAATAGATTTATTTTAGATTGTAACAAGCCTTGCAGTGGATAATCTGATTATTAAATGGGACTGAGGTTCTTTTTTCATGAAGACAGATTTTTTTTTCCTTCTATGAAACCCATTCAGGCTAAAATTGCAGGCATTCTGAAGGCACATCTTCATAAAATACATATGTATGTTCTGGCTGATTTTTGCAGACAGATTTCCCTCAAGTCCTTGCCTTAGGAAATGTGTCTGCCTTAAGATGCACAGAGAGAAATTACCAGATGGTGGCTGGAAGTGGATGAGATTTAATATCTCCTTTTAGCTTCAGATTTAAGATGGAATTTGTAGGCAGAAGAATTTTCTAGATAACAAATTGGCACAGAATAACAACTATTCTGAGAGTTACATGTTTTCTAGAGCAGTAGAATAAAACTAAGAACAGGCTTTGGGTCATCCCCCCGCCCTGCTCCAATGTGTGCTTTTGAAGACATTGGAGCCAGTTTGGTGTAGTGGTAAAAGATGCTAGATTATTAGCTGGGAGGGATGTGAGTTCTATTCCAGTCTTAGACTGAATAAGTAAAAAAATATATAAAAGCATATTCACATAGTTAGATTGTCCCAACAATATATGGAGAATAGGAATGAATGGCATCGTTTTCTGCTCACCTCAGCCCACTGCAAATACAATTTCTGTCTATGTTTGTCTGCTTCCAATTAAAAGTATTGCTTTTTTGTAGCTTAAGCATTGCTTTTCACCTGCTATGCTTTGCCTGCTATGCTTTATTTTTTCCAATGTTTCTCAACCTTCGCAACTTTAAGATTATGGACTTCCATGCTGAGAATCCCCTAACCAGCTTGCCACCTGGCCATTAAGTTTCCCAGACTTTTAATTTCTTTCCTAAAGATGTTCCAAAAAGTAGTTGCTTCAAAATATTAAGATTTAAATATAATATGAGGATCATGTTGTAGGTCAACAGGTCAGGAAAGACTGTATTACATATAAAAGAGACTTTATGGACTTACAAGTTAATACTTCAAATTATTAGCATGTTTACCAGAAATGATAAATCAAGACTGATATTCCTTGAAAAGAAAAGAATGAAAATTCAGCTTGACCATATGTATACTTGGAAACAAGTTCCTCTTGTATAGTTGGAATTTTTCTCTCTTTTAAATTTGCAAAAGATAAAAAGTTAGAAATGTTGTAACTAATGAAAGATGCAAAAATATGGCCATCAAATTTTACAGACTTAATATTTCATTTTAATTAACAAAGGATGGAACTTAATGAGCCACAGAATATGTGCTGTTCATTTATATGCCTTCTCAGAGAGGTTTAACTTTCAAAGTGTACTGAGTATAAATTACATTTAGACTTACTTATATAGATAAGACATTGCATCAGTTTCAGATAAACTGCCCTTGTCCTTATTTATTGACTATAAGAGTTTGAATAACAAAGCAGTAAGAAGCTTCATATTTTGATAAAGGGAATTTATTATTTTATTGTTGAAATCCTTTGTCAGAGTTACACTTTGAATTTCATGTCTATTTTGTTGGGCTATCTCACAAACTTTAGCCACGTGTGTATAACCAGTTACAGACCATCTATTATCAGAAGACAAAGTGATAAGAAGGTAGCTAACCAACACTGTACACCCACATAGTTTATCTTCAACTTTTTTTTTCAGGATAGGTAGACATACTTTCAACTTCCCACCATTTTTATTTTCCAGAATGCTAGGGACTTAAGACCTTCATGAAAATTAAGATGATACTGAATGCAGAGATTTGAAATGTCTATTTTACTTTCTGGAAATTTGAATAGCACAATGAGTATCCTTCCTATAAGGTCCAGCAAGTAATATCACTGACCAAGTAATATTTCTGATCATTAAAAAACCTCATGCCCTTCTGATGCCAGGGTAACTCTCTCATTTTGGCTTCACGCATGCTCTGCTGAAGGCAACTAGTAGCCCCTTGGTACCTGCTTGTGGAGGTTTGACCATCAGTAATTTCTGGCATGTCACCTCATCACAACTGTTCAGGTTGAAAGACATTAATATTTAATTTTAAGATATTGAAATTATGGATCACTGGCCTACAGTGTCAGAGTACTTGGTGTCATCAAACTACTATAGCCATGAACAGACAACGTGCAGTTCTACTGGCACTTCAACTCAGGTGGGCAGCACATTTTGGTGAAATGATTTAGGCCTTATGCTACTTACGTATAACACTATAAGATAGATATGCTCTGGTTTGTTCCATTTGTCCACAACCTCCACATATTATTTAGCCTTTGCATGTCTTTCTTGTGATTTCTAGCAGCCCAACTCACAATTCTGATGATATCCTTAGAAGGAGTTTTCCTCACAGAATGTGTAGGAGGGTCTAACAGATCTCCTGACATTGCTCATAGCTGAGTCAATACTAAAGCTTTGGTTATGCATTTAACTATAATCTGATTGATGAGAGACTGAAATTTTCAAGAAGTTTTTCTATTTGGTATCTGAAACACTGAACACAAATTAATAACACAATAACACTGTGTCCCTAAATTTATAATTTCTGGCTTTCTACCTTAATTCTGTTACAAACCTATTTGTACCTGCAATTCTACCCACTTGTGGGACCAGAACTGATACTTTTCAAATACAGTGGTTCCCCCCCCCCCGTATTTTCTAAATCCCAGTTGGGCCTCCAACATATTTTTTTCTCTATGGGCCTATATAGCCATAACATTAGAGATTTCTAGATACTCCTTTCCCCCACATGATAGCAATCTTCTTATCTTCCTGCTCTTCATGTGCTTGGTCACCATCAGGAAACTGAACATTTCTGCTCCCTCCAGTGGCATTTTCCCCCTTGGTTCTCAGCACAAGTTCTGAAGATTTGAAATGTTCCATTTGTCTGAAAACTCCTTGCTGAAGTGATGAATTGTCTTGAAGGCAATCCTTCAGTTGGCTGGGTGTTCTCTCCTGCCTCTCAGATCATGACTGATGAAATCTTACCTTCTGGCATGATCAGGTTTTCTCTGAAGCACCATGTTCTGGTCTTGTGGGCCCATCAGCCTCAAGTACAGCAAGTGACTGCAGATCATTTCTTCAAGACTTCTTGAAAATACACAGTTGAGTATATTTTCTAAAAAGCATTTTGAGGACTAGTTTAGTATAGTAGTTAAGGAGCTGGACTGAAACTGGAAAACAGTAAATTCTAGGCTCCCATTAGGCTCCCCTTAGGCCGGCTGGGTAACTTTGAGCCAGTCACACTCTCTTAGTCCAATTCAATTCACAGGTTTATCATTGTGGGAAAATCACAGGCAGGAGTATTATGCATGCCCTCTCAAGTTGAACAAAATAAAGTGGGATATAAATCTAATAATAAAAATAGAAATATCACAACTTATTGTAATTAAGTAGCTATCACATTTGTTGAATCAGAATTCAGACTGCATTGATACAAATATCTTATCTTGGGGACATATTGTACTTTTATTTGGATATTTAGTGTTTTATTAGTACCAAAAGAGTGAAGTAATAGATAAGAAAGTTACCAAGACAAACCATATGTTGAAAGAATGTGTGGGCACCAAAGAAGCATGGATAGGTCAACTAATGATTGAATAGACAGGCCCCTCTGCACCAAAGGGGCTTTATACAAAAGTAGTAGCTTCATGACATGGGTAATAAAAGCATCTGGCTTCTGTTTGTTTTGCAGAAGAAAATTGGAACACAAGATTTAAATAACATCTTCAATGACCATGATGTACCATCTGGCTTTCAGTGTAAATAGCTTGGTGATGACAAATAATTTCACATAATTAGGGAGTTGCTGCCAGCTCTCACTAGCAGGAATATTGCAGCACTTTACACTTTTTTTTTTACTACCAGCTAGAAATCTCCAGATTGTTAATACTAGAAGAACATGCAGTGGCATATCTAATGCACATGCAGTGGCATATCTAATGCACACTTCTTTTTTTCTTCTTTGTGCAATGGATTAATCATGGGGTTAATTTAACCTTATAGTTCAAATAGAACAGTCCCTAGTCACTTTTTATTTTAAAATAGCTAACAAAAAAAGATATCTTTATCTTTAAATGGGATTAATTAAATCCTCTTGAGTATTGAAATAATAAAGTACCTGCTTCTATGTAATCCCTAGGTTGCACATTGAAGGATTTATTGGTAATTCTCTTATTATTAGTCAGCATTCTAATCTGTTCATCCCTAATACAATATTGTTGTATTCAGCAAATCTACCACAATGATAGATTTGGCTGCACAAAATGTGTGCTTTGGGGCACTGGATATAAAAGAAATTCCTGTATCTTTCCTAATAACAATGAAAACACTGACAATGCCTGGAGAGACTAATATCTAGATTTCTAAAGCTACAATATATGTTGTTTCTGTTATGCTCTGATGCTGTCAAAATCAGCAAACGAAACTGTGTTATATTTGGATTGAAAATGGTGTTTATTGCATCCGAACAAGTAAAATTGTAAACCACTTTTAATTCAATTTTGAGATTGGTTGCGAATCACGGTTCATTTGGATGCAATGCATATTTTTGGATTTGTTCATCCTGGCTGTGTTTGCACCATACACTGACTACCAAGGTATCCAACCATAATACAATTTCAGTTTTTTGTTCTATCTGAAGCCAGAAAATTGGGTTAATTGAGTAGATGATTACATTAACCATGGACATTGTATTACTATAGCTTCTGCTGTGTTAATTTACTTAATTGTTTAAGCAGAAAAAGCAAATAAAAAATAAAATAAGACCTGATAAAAAAGAAGTGGCTACATACAGCAATTCTTCATGTAGTTTACTAAGCCAAAATTGGCTTACTGGTGCAGCATGCCAAGAAGTGCCAGGAGAAACATGAGAGGATTCACTGGTGGAGTTTTTGGGGGATGGGTGAGGGTTATAAACAAGCATTGTAAAACCGAATTTCATGATCTTTGTAGTTTTTCCAAATATATCCATTGACCCAGGTTATTGCAAAAAGATATTCCAAATGGGCAGCAATTTCCCAGGGAGTGTTTTTTCAGGCTGCAAGGTTGTTCTACTGAGGTCATCTAATGATGAGTTTGTCCTTTGAAAGCAGATGCCACTATTTTCCCACACTGACCACAGGTTACATGCTTGAGCAATAATTAATTATCTAAAACCTATGATGGCTCCAAGACTGGACTTTATTACTGTAGAAAACCTAAATATAAATTTGGAATGGAGGGCTTTTTTCTGGTTTTTCTTTTTGCAGTTATTACATGATCTCAATTCCCCTAAGACTGTGGCTTGACCATAATTATTTCAGCTTTCAGGAGAGAGGTAACCAGCAAGACTCAACAATGATCACATACATCACCTATCACCTAATTCCACTTAATTAGTAAGTTGGGCACCCAAATTGGAAGGAAAAATATTGAAGTGGTAAGAAACCAATTGTATATTTCAGGGGTAGGACATTTTTGAGAGATCAAGCAATGCTTAGCTAAGAAAATGCCAAATTCTGCTTTCTGTTATGTGCTATGAACAAATGTGTTATGTTGCTTTATAGTTAAAAAATAAGAAGTAACCAGAGGTGGGCTTCTGCCAGTTCGGGGAAACTGGTTATTATGCGCAGTTCGGTGAACTGGCAAATCCCATCACTGGCTACTTCTCACCCCACCCACCCACTCACCGCACCCGCC
>JANHFL010004017.1:8884-27927 GCA_032468155.1 Oxyrhabdium leporinum | reverse complement strand
CTTTCTTTCTTTCTTTCTTTCTTTCTTTCTTTCTTTCTTTCTTTCTTTCTTTCTTTCTTTCTTTCTTTTTCTTTCCTGACGTGCGACCCGAAGGATTTCTTGCGATCCAAAGGATTTCTTGCACAACGGAATCATGCCGCTCGGCTCGCGCGTCTCTGCTTGAATTGGGAGGCGAATGAAACGTCCCTTTGCTTCACGCTCTAGGGCGGCGGGCACCTGTTTGCTAGCGCGGACTAGGAATCTGCAAACGTCCCGCTCATTTCTCACAAACCATCTACGGGCAGGAGCTTCGCCGCTCCAATTTTGCCAAGAGCAGTTGCTGCCGACCACTTTTGCGCTTTACTGGCCGGCCCGTAGATCGCCTTGCAGCTAATCCCCGACAAGAAGCGCTTCCGAGGCACAAAGGCAGCAGGAGGCGCTGCTTGGCGCTTCTGAGGCGATTCTCTCTCTCCCCCCCCCGCCCCCAGTCCTCAGCGCCTTGTCCCACAGAGCGGGGGGCAGAAGAACTCCGCGGGACGGGAGAAGCTCAGCAGTCTCGCCTTCGGAGCCTCGCCGGCATTTCGACTCAGGCCAACTTGGGAGACTTCGCTGCTTTCAGCTCGGACGAACCAGAGCAAACGATGGCGTTTTCGAAGAAAGCGCGGTAGGAAAGAAGGAACATTTAAGTCTGCGGGCACGGCGGAAGACCTTCCAGGAGAGACCCCGTCCGCCGCACCCACGGCTCAGCTTAGAAGGTGAGGGATGTAGGAAAGGCAGGTGCCTTATTTCAGGGGGTGTTGTTTGTCGAGGACTTTTTCGGGCGGGGAGAGAGGCTGGGGGGCGCCTAGGAGTTCGCGGCGGGGAGGTGGCGATTTAGTTCGCCTCCTTAAGAGTTCCTAAAGTCATCGGGTGTAAAATAAATATAGAGATAACCTAAGAGATCTAGTAGTTCAAAAACGAAGGATGCCCCCCTCACCCGAAGCGTGGCCAGACGGGTACGTGTGCACGTTAAAGAACTTAAAACTGTTCAGGTGATTGTGGAATGACCCGGGTGGGTGTGTGGTGGTCTGGACTGCAGGGGGGTGGGGGTGGGGGTTGTACACGCGAAACCTCTGTTAGATGAACGTGCGGAGGGAAGGGTTCAGAAAAGGCTCTGGGCAACTAACCCCACCCCCCCTTCGTGTTTTCTGAGACTGATTTGCTGCGTGTTGCAGGGAACGGCGGGGAGTCACACATACATACTCCTGTGCCATTGTTGTGTAAAGTTGTGACCTTCCAAGTGGGAAAATGAAATTGTTGCCTTTTGGCATTATGTTTTTGGAGATGGGGATGGAGTAGGGAAGGATACCTTTGTAAGTCTTAAATGTCCCTATGATTTAGGGCTTGTTAAGTTTTTCAACTTTCTATTTCCAAACATTTGGGGTGCTCAAAAGTTGTGATATACCTTGGGGATTGTAAAGATACTTTGGTTTCTTTAATATTATTTAGATGGGCTTAGTAAGCAATTACATAAATATTGTAACTTTTTAACATTTTGTTGGCTTCATTTGACTCATCTAATGAAGCAGGTTTTGCCCATAAAAGCTGGTCCCATAAATAACTCCAAATAATGGATGTGATTACTCTTTCAGCTATTCTAGGTTAACTTGCCCACGTATTACCAATTGATCTCCGGTTTCCAATTTTCACTAACTTCTTAAGAGGCTTTTCTTTTCTTAATATAACATTGTTTTGTGGGGGGAAAAAGAGAGGTACTGTAGTAACTTTCCTTTTATGCCTCACTTCAGAAGTTCATTCAGTTTTTAATTCCATTTAGTAAGAATTTTACATCCCAAAAAGTTGGGTTAGCACCATTTGTTTCATTAATAATTTGTCATTTGATTCGTTTAATGCAGTTTTTTCATCATTTGACCATAAAATTTAAACTAAACAATGTCCATATGCATCAACCTGGGTTGTTGCTTTTTATTATGTTACCAGTGTCACTGTCACTACTTTGAATGTGCGAAGTGACTCTAAAGGACAATGCAACATACAAAGTCTGTACAGTGTTTTTTTACTGAGTGACGGTACACTGTCTTGATTACAAAGCTGCCCTCTTTGTCATCAGTATGGACAACAAAAATAGCAAGGATAGACTGACTGACAGAATGTCTTGTTTTACAAATTAAAGGCTAGCTGTCTGTAATTTGATTCTCCCCAACAAGAACTTGGCGGGCTCACTAGTCTTCAAACACTTGACCAGTATCAATAAACCAGTTAATTAGATTTGATGGTTTGACATTCCATAGCACTTTCCCATCCTGCTGTAAAAGAGAATCTTTTGTAGGTCTCAGATTTGCGCAGTTACAAAAGCCTCTGGTGTTGTTTACTTGTCTCAGATTAAGTCCTATAGTATTTACTAGAGCTGTTAATGGCTTCTATTCTGCAATCTTCAGATACAAGGAGTATTAGCAGGAGTGCATTGTAACAACAAAATTTTTAGAGAAATCTCTCTGGTGACTGAAATAGGTCAATAAGATCTAAGTGAGCTATTAGTTGGGTAGGAGAAATAGCAGAGATAGAATAGAAAAATGCTTGGCTAGAAGTTCAGTTCACAATGTAATGTTTTACTGTAGCTCTGATAGCTATAGCTAATAACACAAACAGGATAAATAAACAACAGTTCCCAAGAATTGTATTCAAAATGGATTTAATAGAATGTTTTCCAATTCACCTTTCTCACTGGTGCCTGTACAAAAAGAGAGGGTGTATCTTGTTTTCTTAAATTGTGATGTGAGGATAACATCAGTAATGAACTTCTAGAAATAATTACTTGGCTATTTTTGAGAGGAGAAGGACCAGTGATCCCATCTACTGGGACACCAGAGTAACAGCAGGGTTACTTTTTGCTCTAGCAAGTAAATGAGATGGTAATGTGGCATTCATGAGCATGGAGGAATTCACAGAAAAGAAATAAAATAATAAAACAAAAGTAATCTTTTTATTTCCTTTGATATGGTAATTTGTACTAATGATAGGCAGCATTGTTTTCATATTTCATTGATTATACATTTCATTCATTTGTCTGAATGAAATCTTTCAACTTTTGTTGGGGTTCAAAATATTTGACAAGTTAAACTTACACGGTGAACTTTGAAGCCAATGAAACTGTCTTCCCAATAATAAAGTTTAGGATAACAGACATATCCATAAACTTAAGGTATGAGATTTTATTAGTGGTTGAATAGTTTGATATGACTCTATCATGTAATGGAATTTTTAAGAGGAAACACCAAAAAAAATAATTAATTATCTTGTCTGATCCTGACTTGTTTTTATTCCTTTTTTCTGAAACCCTTCAAGAAGTATTACGATGCTCTGTGATAGTCTTAATAGGATTAGGGTTAATAGGTTTTGGTACACAGTATACTTTGTTTTGATTTTTTTAATGATTGAACTTTTTTTGGCATATTTTTAATTTTTATAACATTTGTTTAGATAAACAGATAGGATTTGTTCTGTGTTTGAATTGTATGATGGCTGGTTTCATCTGTTTTCATAGTCACTTTACCATCATTTACTCCTTTGTGTTCTATATTTTTAACTTATAAGAGAATCAAGGTCATTGGGTGGTTAGCAAATATATAATAAATAAAATACAGTTTCATCCCTTTTCTTTTTCAATTTCAAAACTACCAGGATTGCTTACTTCCTCAATATTGGTTATAAGACTAAGGTAGCGGTTTGAGAGTAAATGTTTAGCCGTTGGGAAGCTTAATAACAGATCTGTAAAAGTGGAAGTTTTCTAACCAGCTAAGCCAGCTAAGAATGTGCCCATTGATTGAGCTCCATATGTGATGCAAGGCTTCAGACTTCATTTTTCTCTGTAAACATTCCTGAATGCCCAGTAACACTATTCAAAATGAGAGCATACATAATTAACAATGTGTGTTCTTCATGATGTGCATGCAATATGGGATGTAAGGAAATGGGTTTAGCACAACAGTAAAGTGAGTAACTAGCATGCTGCTGAATAGTTTATTTACATTTTTCAGGGCCAACTTAAGAATGGCAGTCAACTGTACTGGAGAACCTTGATAATTGAATAATGAATATATTACGGGGCATATATATTAACATTATTTGATAACTACACGCACACACACACACTGATTGGAATTTTGGTGCTGTTTGTTTCAATATGATAGATAAGAAAAAAAAATAACACCCCTTTGTACAGTGGAACAGGCAATAAAATTTATAGGAAAATAAATGTTCATTACATTTTTCTACTTCAATGTCTATGCTGTTGAAGGAAAAATAACTATACTGATCAATCAGTTCAAACTGCTTAATCTGAAAAAGGTTGTTGTAAAATTATTTTATAGGTAGATGAGCATTTAATGTGCTAGCCATGTGACTTTTTTTAGCTAAGCCAAACAATATATCTTGATTTTTAATAATATGTATTAACTGGTTTCAAAATGCAGTGGAACAGTTTCAAGAAAAATGAAACAAATCTTCTAAAAACTCCAGAAGCCTATAAAGCTTGACACCAAGTGTAAATGAACTGTTCCATCTTGAAATTATTCAAATAGGGAATTATAGTCAATTAGACCAAGGTCAGTATAGTTATACCAAGTCAAAGTTTAATGCATGCATCAGATATTCTATATAGAAAACAATGTTGGTACTACCAGTTTAATGACAGCACACCACTCCGAATGTCAGTGTCTTTTCTTCCAAACCTTCCCAAATACAATAAAAGGCATTTATTACTTGCATGATACTAGAAGTTAATCCTGAGTCTCTTCATTTGTAATTTTATCTTAACTAGTTTTTATGAATGAGTACATTTATAAGGAATTTAACTCTTCATTAAACTCAAGTAGATGGTTTTTTTTTCATTTTGCATAAAATGAATATACTGAATGACCTAAGTCATTTCTAAAGGGAAGATCCCAAAATTATTTTTACTGTAATTTATAGTTCCTATAATTAAAATACCGACAGTACCAAGTGATGGTTTAATTAAGTGAAGTTCTAAAGGCAAATCCATTCCTGAATTTAACTTGAATTATAAAATATTTTGATAAACATATCATATGCCATGGTGGAACAGTAGTTAGAATGCAGTATTACAGGCTAACTCTATCTGCAGCCTGGAGTTCAATTCTAACTGGCTCAAGGTTGACTCAGCTTTCCATCCTTCCGAGGTTGGTAAAATGAGGATGCAGATTGTTGGGGGCAATATACTGACTTTGGAAACTGCCCAGAGCACTAGGGGGATGTATATAAGTCTATGTGTTATTGCTATTTCTATATGCATACTACAACAGAAGTAGTAAACTGAGTTCATCAGAGCAAATAATACTTAATAACTTCCTACATATTACCAACTTGATTTTAATATATCAATTAAATGTCAAGGTTAAAATTCCGGCCTTTTAGCTGTTATGAAAGATTTTGAACATTTTGTACAGAAGCAGCCATACTATTAGGCAAAATCTCATGCAGCAAATTCTGGAGAGCTCTAAGTGCTCTTCCTATATCTCAGTATCTTCAGACATGTGGAAGCAAGTAAGGAAAAGATTTTCAACTAGCTTTTAGTACATGGAGTTTGCTTTTTAAAAATGTATTTCACTGTAATTAACCCTAATGACATTCCACCTAACCAGTATAGGCTCTGGACAGTTCATCTTGTAATTTCCCCAAAGTGTGCATCTTTATTTTGCTTCCAACAGCAAAATATCATGGAATGCTTCTCTATGTAGCTATAAATATTCTAAATTTAACCTATGATAAGTATTTTATATACATGTCATGAACATGCAATGGACATACATCCTTAAGAGGTTTTGTCTTTTCCTCCTTAAAATCCATATCTTTACACAAAGAGATGCAAACATATTGCAATATTTTCACAAGATATATACTCAGCTGCAAACACATCCCATCTATTGGTTGAAAGGCAGTAAAAACATTTTAACTAAATAAAGATTTCCCTTTTTGTTTTGACTTTTTTCAACAACATCCTGTAAGGCAGATCACAGGATGAAGACAGTTCAATCTGCTTACG
Source organism: Oxyrhabdium leporinum (assembly GCA_032468155.1). Lineage (NCBI taxonomy): Eukaryota > Metazoa > Chordata > Lepidosauria > Squamata > Cyclocoridae > Oxyrhabdium > Oxyrhabdium leporinum. The sequence goes on along the minus strand of JANHFL010004017.1, from coordinate 21,887 downwards.
CATTTTTATTGTCATTTGGTCTTCTAATATGACAGGGTTCACATATGTTGAGTTTTTTCATTCAGCAGTGAAGCAACTGGTGATTGTGAACCACACTGAAGAATTCAGTGATCTTCAGTGATCTTTGGGGACAACTGCTCTGTAGGAAATCCTTTGATATATCACACAGATATTAAATTATATTTAATATTAAATATATTTAATTTAATATTAAATTATACTGTGATATTAATTCCTTTCAAATAATCCTGAAAACAGAAAATTGGTATGATAAGATTGTTATATAACTAAAGTAACTCATGCCTTAAATTTTTTTACATTTTTCTTTACATTCAAGTTGCCCATTAAGTAGACCATCTATGGCCATTAAAAATGACATCAGTTGCCAATGAAATTAGGTAATTGTAGGTCAGCTTTAATTAAATAAGTAATTTTAATTAACTACTTAAATTACATATTCTAAGGTCGTGTCATAAGTAGAGCCAATAAATTATATTTAAATGTTATGATTTTCATTTAAATGTTTTGATTTGATACCATCTTCACTGGCTGAATATTTTAAACTAGATAACAATGATCTTTCAATCTGGAAACAAAAACATTATATTGCAAGGTGTTATTTATTGAATAGCACTTTCCTTATCCTATCAAAGCATCTAGTCTCAGAGTAATATAGTTAAATCAATAGAAGAGAATGCAAGGTTGAACTATGGAATCCTTGGTGCTCTCTGAGCTTGGTAATTTGCTTGCAGACATTTCATTACCCAACTAGGCAACAGCATCAGTGCTGGTGATTGTAGGGTTTGCTCTGTCAGACCTATAGTCATCCTATGAGAGAGTCTACAGGATGCCACAGTGATGGTTTAGCTAGCTGTGGGAACGAAAAGGGGGAGGTGTAGATAGTGGCGGTGTATAATCATAATAACATTCTTTCCCCTGGGAGCCAAGGACATCCAGCTGGCACCTGGGAAAGCATGATAGAAGTTGGCCAGAGTTGGGATGTGAATTTGATTGGACCATGTGATGCAGAGATGGATGCAGGGGAAGGAACTTTGAGTTTTACTTTGAGTGGAGAAAATGTGGGATTTTAGATTCGGATTTTTCCCAGAGTTGCCAATATGACATCTCCAATAAATTTATACTTTGAGGAAGAAATCTGCCTTGGAGTTTTAATTCGGTTGGAGGTGTTACTTGGAACCATGACATGCTCCTTGTTTATATGCAGTAGCTTGCCCTGCCAGTATTGGAATGTCTAGTGTCCTTGGTAGGTCCTTGATTAGGCTATTGTTTTCTGCTTGTCTCATGTTAATTCCTGCTTATCTGGATGTTGACTGTTGGAAAGGATATGTTGTTTCTTTTGTAGTTTTTTTTTGTTTCCTTTGTAGCTTTTTTAATATCTCTTTTGAATGATGTGTAAATGTGGTTTATGTCTATGTGTTTATTGATGGCTGATTTATCTGAATGCCAAGCTTCTAGCATCTCATAGCCTGTTCATTGTATTAACCATTTGTCTGACTTAATTTTTAATTACAATTGTCATAAAATATAATAAATGTCAAACACCAGGGAAATGAGGAGATTCAGGCAGTTCAAATGAGTATAAAGATTTATTGCAGCTTAAGCTCCCTAAAAGAATTTGACCAGCTAACAGTCAAGGGAATTGAGCAGGAGATAAGATAGAAATTCAGGGTGGGCTAGATCTCTTACAAGTGTGCAGGGACTTGTGATTTATGACACATTTGACCATTCCCTCAGGCTCAGCCTGGTCATCTCCTATAATAAATAAACTATCATAACTTGCAATTATGCAATGTTTCAATTTTATTATTTCAATCTAGAAATAACATACCATTTAAATAACAAACTATTCTGCATTAACAGCACACCTAAAACAATAACTAGTAGTTAGAGATTCAATAAAATCCATAGGATTCAATAAAATCCATAGGATTTAAAAAAACCCATAACTTTCTGATTATATTTAGCATCTATCCCTAGTCCAGAAATGGAATTTTTCTATACTGACAGTATACAGTAATATATTCTTTCTACCAACTATATCAAGCCTTCTAGGAAAAGTGACAACACAGCTGGATAGGTTAAGTTAATAAAGGCTAGACAGACTGATGCTATTTGTAGAAAGCAATTTTGACAAGAAGAACCTTTATTTAAATATAAAAAATAATCCTTTTGGATTTTCAGCCATACCAGACATGGTGGGTGGGAAAGTGAGTAACAGACCATATGCTGTTCAAAAATACTTTGTAAATTATGCCTGGAAGGCTTACATGAACTCTTAATGAAGAATATCTTAAACTGCAGTGCATCATTTTAGCAGAATTTAATTACTGTATCTTTCTCTCTGTCCAAAAGGTTACAATTTCTATATTAAATAATCAATATTAATACATGGAGTTCTTGGTGCCCTCTGAGTTTGGTGATTGGCTTGCAGGTGTTTTATTACCTGACTAGATGTTGTTATCTAGTTGGGTAATGAAACATTTGCAAGCAAACAATCAAGCTCAGAAGCATAAAGATCAATCCGAAGTTACATATATTATCTTCTATTGCATTATTAATATGTTTTAAAATAGGAAAATAAAAATTTAGGATTTTCTAATGTAGAACAGAGTAACTGAAGAATTGTAATTCAAAAATAATAATGACAGTTATTTTCTAGTTTTAATAATGCTGCTTCCATAATACATCACTTAAATATAGGATATTTATATCACACACACACACACACACGCACACGCACACGCGCACACTTAAGGCAAAGAATCCTGGCAAGATTATAATCAGAATCCTTGGTCAAGCATCCTGTTTGTTAGGATGCTTCTGATAAGTTCACAAGTATCCCTAGTTACATCTACCCAGCCCACCAAGGTATGTTACTGATCCCATCTGTTAGGAAAGTACCGTATTTTTTGGAGTATAAGACGCATTTCCACCCCCCTAAAAGAGGTGAAAATTTGAGTGCATCTTATACACCGAATGTAGCCCCACTCACCCGCCAGCCCCCACCCTTCGGCCATTTTTGGCCTCCATGTGTCATGTTTTAGACCTGTTCCAGGCTGCAGGAATTGCCACAGACCATTGCTGCCTCCATGCCTTGCATTTTTGGCCCCTGTGCCTCACGTTTTTGGCCTCTGTGCCTCACATTTTCAGCCTCCGAACACTCTGTTTCAAACCCGTTCAAGGCTGCAGGGATCGCCACAGCACATCGCCGCCAAACACCACCTCTGCACATCGTGTTTTCAGCCTCTGCACAATGCATTTTTGGCCTCCGCACACCCCGTTTTTGACCTCTGTGCATTGTGTTTTCAGGCGGCTCCAGGTGGTGGAGATCGCTGCTGATCTCCATTGCCTGAAACTGCCCAAAAACAAGACACACAGAGGCCAAAAACAGGGTGTGTGGAGGCTGAAAACACGATGTGTGGAGGCAGCGATCGGTGGCGATGTGCTGTGGTGATCCCCGCAGCCTTGAATGGGTCTGAAACGGAGCGTTCGGAAGCTGAAAACGTGAGCCACAGAGGCCAAAAATGTGAGGCACGGAGGCGGCGATGGTCTGTGGCAATCCTTGCAGCCTGGAACAGCTGATTGGGGGTTATCCGGGAGGCCGATCCACCCGCCAATCAGCTGCTTGTGCTGAATCAGGTTGCAATAATTTGCTGAAGCTGACCAGGCTTATTTGCTATTTGCTGCAAGGATGCTAGCCAGATGAATACCAATGGATGCTGATAGGCAGAGGCAGACTTTTTTTTTTCTTGTTTTCCTCCCCAAAAACTAAGGTGCGTCTTATACTCCAGAGCATCTTATACTCCCAAAAATATGGCACATCTAGTGGGATCCTTCTGTGTGATGGTTCCCTCCCTTTGGAATGTCATTCCTCCAGAGATAAGATTAATCCCAAGTGTTGTGTATTGAATATATATAGTTGTGTTAAGACCTGCTAAAATGAAACTAACCTTTAGGTGACCCTAACTGTTAACTTCAACTGTTTTGGAGGGAAACTTAGAATGTTCATATTTGGGCAGGCTCTTTCAAGTATTATGATTGGTTGAGGCCCTGAGAGCCTAGAGTATAAATTACAGAGATTTGCCTGTTGTTTCACAGTTCTAGTTGAGTCAATAAATGCTGTTGTATCTATGCTGGTCTGTTCTTGCCTACTGCAACCCACTACACAATACCAAGTTTAACACTTTTTAAGAAAGCCCTGAAGACATGGTTCTGTCACTGGATCTGGGGACTCCATGTTAACAGAGCTAATCAAGCGGCTGGTGTGATTGTGCTTGTTGCCAGGAAAATGGGTGGTGGGTTAGTGGGATTTATGGGATTTTTATATTGTGGAATTTTAGTGTTGTAACTGCCTGGAGTCAGTGTGTGAGTTGGGTGGCAATATACAGTAAATACGTTTAATAAACAATTTAATAAATAAGTAATACAAGATGTCAGGACTCCTCAATTTAGCTTTAGCCTATAAGAATGACTGTGAGAGCTACTATGACAAAGCAAATTCCAAATGAATTTAGGTATAGGAAGTTATTTCGAACTGTACATTTCATCTAATATGTTTGAGGAAAAAGCAAGTGAAAAAAATGGACAGTTAGATGTCATAGGAGAAGAATATTAGTAATTTCAAAGAACAACGAGAAGAAAAAGTAATGACTGAGATACAGATAGAAAAGGGGAAATAACTTGTTTTTAACTAGCTGTATAAATTTTCAAAGCTTGCATTTCCTAAACATTGTTTATTGCATCTGTATTTTATCATCTTAATGATTATTTGTTTCATTTAACATTATCATTCTAATGCTATAATTGTTCAAATAGTTGTACACCACCCAAAATCCTGTTTTGGATGATAAGGACATTTAGAATAAACAAACTTCCTTTAATTTTTATTTGCTTTTATTTAAAAAGTTTTTTTTAAAGAAAAGAAAGAAAAGGAATTCGGTTATTATAGTACTTAGTGAGCATATATTAAATAAAGAAAGTAAGGAATATGTTATTAAAAACTTTACAAGAAGTCTTTATTGTCTGTGATTTCAATTTCAGACATGAAGAATAATTCTGCAGTAATGGTAATAAATATGCAAGCACTAAGTTCAGCCTAAGGATTAGTGAACCTGATCTTTTACTTTTGTTGTTGTTGTTAGTTGCGAAGTTGTGTCCGACCCATTGCAACCCCATGGACAACATTCCTCCAGGCCTTCCTGTCCTCTACCATCCCCCAGAGTCCATTTAAGCTCATGCTGACTGCTTCAGTGACTCCATCCAGCCACCTCATTCTCTGCCGTCCCCTTCTTCTTTTGCCCTCAATCGTTCCCGGCATTAGGCTCTTCTCCAGTGAGTCTTTCTTTCTCCTTAGGTGCCCAAATAAGGTCTTTTACCTTATTTTGGTTAAATTGGAAGTATCTAGCAAAGGGCTGCTGGCTGTATAAACTCACATATAACTCAGTTTCATTTGCTTGTTATTAATCAAGTGCTTACGAAGAGATTCATGTACAGGCAGTCCTTGACCACAGTTGAGTCCAAAATTTTCCTTGCTAAGCAAGACAGCTGTTAAGTGAATCATGGCCCATTTCACGACATTTTTACCATGGTTGTTAAGTGAATAAGTGAAGTTGTTAAGTGAATCATGTGGTTGTTAGGCAAATCTGGCTTCCTCCTTTGACCTTGCTTGCCAGAAGCTACCTAGGAAGGTTGCAAATGACAATCCCAGGACCCTGGAATGCTGCAACCCTTGTAAATGCATGCCAGTTGCCAAGCACCTGAAGTTTGATCACATGACTCTGGGGATGCTGCAACAGCCATTAAATGTGAAAACTGGTCATAAGTCACTTTTTTCAGTGCTGTTGTAATGGTCACTAAATGAATTGTGGCAAGTTGAGGACTACCTACATCAGAAGTGTCAAACTTAATTTCATTGAGGGCAGCATCAGGACTGTGTTTAACCTCAGGGGGCCAGGGTGGGAGTGGCCAAGGTGGGCATAGCTAGCTTGACATCATTCATGTCAGAGGTGCCTGTGTTGGCCCGAGCCCTCTGCAAGCAAAAATGGGCTCCTGAGCTCCATTTTTTGCTGTGAGGGCCTCCTGCAACCCTCTGCCAGTGAAAACAGAGCTCAGAAGGTCCACCCGTGGCCCACCCAAGCTCCATTTTTGCTGGCAGAGGCCCTGCGGGCCAGTGCTTCACTGTTTCCAAGGCCAAATCTAAGCACCCCGTGGGCCAGATCCATCCCCCGGGCCTTGAATTTGACACCTCTGACCTACATTTTTAAATGGTAGATTTGGATTAAAATGAATCAGAATTGATTTTCCAGTTCAGTGTGCTAAGTAAGTCTGGTTCAGACTGGCTAATGTTCTGTCTAGATATGCCCTGTGGTTGAAATCTGAAATTGAAATATTTGGTGCCATTGGTTGAAAAGGTGTAATATATAAATACATTTGAATTATTTTAATCTCAACTGATTTCTATTACATCAAAAAGAATATTTATATCATCCCTAAACTCTGTCAGAGAAATCCTGTTCAATTTGTGAGGAAGTTGTTTAACTAAATGCAACTGGCAAATATAATGTAAGTATTTTCTTTATTCCTGCATATGCCCATGCACTCTATATCTGGAGAGGCCTGTTTGGGTACCAGGGAGAGAAGACATAAAATCTCTCTGGGAAGCCATGAATGTAGTCTTTGTTCTTAAATATATTCACATCTAAATTCTTTGGGATTTATTCTGTAGTAAGCATACATAAGATGCTTTTCCGAAGTGGAATAATGATTTCAAAATCATTGATAGTTCAGTTCTTGTCTACTAATAAGCTGTGCTGATATAGCCACTAGTGATTTCACTATCAGAAAATGCTTTATTTGTATGGTTAGGGATAGCTTATTTTTGTTAAAATGAAAAAAAATGCTCTATTGTTTCTCTAACATAACTTAATATGATTTTTTCCTACAATTCTGAAAGAGGTTTTCATAATTTGGTATCATTAATTTGCATGTTTCTTTTAATTTATAAAAATAATTGAAAAATTATTTACATTTATTTATTAAATTTATGCATTATTCAAAAATAATGAAATAGTTTAGATGATTTTTATCAGCAAAATTCTGATACCCAATTCTGAAGATAAAGAATCAATTGCATTAATAAAAGAGATGCTTTGTTAGTTAATTTTTTATATAAGGAGATTTTTTTTTGGTGCAAGGAAGTGAATTGTTCCTGTTAAAACATATTTGCTTGATATTTTGACAGATTTCCTCTCTACGTAATATTTTCTATTCCCTTTGCCTTTTTTTTAACATGCAGCTTAAAAATGCATGGGCTAAATTACAACTTTTTCATTCTTTCAGTACTGTTGCAAAAAATGTATGTTCATACAGTTTTGCCATGTGAATTTAATCCCTCTGAAGAACATATTAGAAAGTAAAATTTACCAGTGTCAGAAGAGTTTGGTCTATAATCTCACTGTTTAGCTAGTTTTATTTTTTTTAAAAAACTTTATGGCTACTTTAATCCATGCCACATGCAGATGACCTGAGCAAACCCAACAGTAAAACAGAAGCCTTGTTGTATAAATATTGAACAGTTGCTCAAAATCTTTTGCACCAGCTGTGGTTTGACCAGTTTGAAAGTTAAAGGAAACTTGATCTTTTAATCTTTATTTCAGCAGACAGATTACAACTGTTTCCAAAATGTACCTGTCAGTTAAACTTAATACAAAATTTGAACAGAGGGCTTTATTTATATATTAATATTTTTTAAAAGATAACAAAAGTTCATAAAGAAGAAACAGGTTTTTTCCCCTTCATCATTTTATTTGTACTCTTTATCAGTTTGCATACAATAAAAAATAAGAAAGTTAAAAGTTATTATGATTTGAGTAGAATTTGTCATATTTTTCCCATTGATTTCTCTGTATTCTGCTTGATGAAGCTGAGCTAAAAGGGCTTAGTTAAAACAAGGACCATTGATATTGGCTTCTGAAAATAAAAGTTTAGGATAATCAGCAACAAAAAGTACCAAAATAGCCAGTGTACGCAAGTATTTTATAACAGACTAATTTTAAAAACTAATAGAAGATACTCTGTGAGACAAACTATCAATTCCAGTTGGATGTACAGTCTACTTATGTATCAACTCCTTATTTTTTTGGCACAGAGTAATACACACTCCAATAAATCACTACAAATTACTTCACAACTCATGTTGCAACTGACCTGTAGAACATTATTTCTTAATTTTTACTATGGAGAATACGTAAATTTAATAAAGTCGATTATTAAGTTAATATTTCACTAAAATTTTGTTTATTTAATGCAGTATCTCACTGGTTAATTAGGTCATACTAGAAACAATAATTATTTTTGTAAAATATATGAAAACTCTTTGAGTAGGATATCCTTTATCAATACTATCTACTTTCTAAAGGAGAATATTGTCAGATTTAACATATTCAAATATTTTGTAAAGATCACTGTTTAAAAAGTGAAATTCCTTTTTGCTTATGTTAATAAAAATATACTCACATTATTGTTCACAGAAAGGAATTAACTTCTGAATTTCCTATCAAAAGATTAATGGAGAAAATGCCAGTGTGGGATCATTCAATGTGTACAGTACTTCCTAAACATTCTTCTTTTCTTATTTCTTAATGCAAGGAAGTGCCTCCTCAGTTCAAACTTATAGTAACTTTTTAAAGATTTTGATTTAAAAAAAAGTTTATTATCTAATTCACCAGTTTCTTTTATATTCTTCCTATTATAATTAATGTTAGTACAGATTTAACAACAGAATAACCACTCATTCAGCAACAGTTTGAAATTACAAGAGTACATAACAACAAGACTTAAGACTGGTCCTCACAGCTGCATTCACCACAGTGTACCCAGATTCAGGTGCTTGACAATTGGCAAATGGTTGCAGAGGCCCATGGTCACATGATTGCCATTTGTGATCTTTACTGCCAGCTTCTGACAAACAAAAGTAATGAAGAATCTGGCAGTAGATTCTCCAAATGGTGCTCATATAACACTGCATTGAAGAACTATGCAGGGTTTGCTTAACCACTGCCTCAACTACCTTTGCAAGTTGGTGCAGTCATGTGATATCCTGATTTTTGACTCTGTTGCTTAGTGATGATGTTGCCAGTCCTAATTATCATTGTTAAATAAGGAATAGCTTATTTATGCATTTCTTGATTGCTCTGAAATGTTCTCATTACATAATTTAATATTGAGTTATTCTATCACTTAACAATAAAATGAGTACGGCCTGAATACTGTGTTTCCCTGAAAATAAGACCCAACCGGAAAATAAGCTCTAGCATGATTGTTCAGGATGCTTGTAATATAAGCCCTACCCCCAGAATAAGCCCCAGTTATGATCATCAGCCAGATGGATGCATTTAGTACCATAGTTCCCCCCAAAATAAGATCCAACTGGAAAATAAACTCTAATGCATCTTTTGGAGCAAAAATTAATATAAAACCTGGTCTTATTTTCGGGGGAACACTGTAGTAGTTATATGATGTCTTTATTATATACATCACCAGCATTTTAAATGTAAGTCTTCTTTAGAGGATACATTTTCAGTGTTGCAGGGTTGAAATATATAAAATATTTGATGCATAGTCTTTACTCTCTTAACATATTCCCTTTAACATTTTAAAATGTGTGCCTTAGCATTGGAAATAGTAAGAGTTAAATATACCTTCTACATTTTATTGCTAATATGACAGCTTTAGCAATGCTAATCAGCTGTACTGACTTTCTGTTTTGATTTTTCTTCATAATTAGGCAAAAGATCTAGGATGCAATCATGTTTTACACTAGGGGGTTCATGCAAATAGCTCAAAACTTTTTTACATTGATTTTCTGTTATTGTTAAATGTATTCAGAAGGAAAACTATTGACATTTAAAAAAAAGGAAATACAATTACCTTCTTAATAAGTGAAATACTGCTTGTTTGAAATCAAAATGCACAAGTGGGTACAATTTTTAATTTATTTTTGATGTAACTGACTCACTACTGAAAAATTATATGCTTTTACAATGCTGATGTTGATCAGGAGATCTAGACATGCTTAAAGATAGGAGCAGAGTGGTTAACTGTACTCCCTTCCCTTGTTACCTTTGTCCTATACCATTATGTTGTTGTTTTTTATCAGCTGGGTTTTAATATTCAATGTTAGTCTTTTTCTGCAAGCAGGAATGAGTGCTTTTTCTCTTTAAATTGATTAAGGCTTGCATTCTGTGTCATTAAAGCAATTCTGCTAAGAACACATGGTTGTTCATGCCATTATATTTAGTTTGGCTTTCAGTTACTGCCACATTCCAATATAATTTCAGACCACGGTCTGTCATTAGATATGAATTTACACCATTAATAAGAAAATATTTTGTGAGAAACTAAAAAAAAAATCAGGCAGCACAATTTATGTCTGAATTCACAAATTACAGTTATCTTTGCTGTCCTCAGTCTTTTGGGCACCAGGGACCGGTTCTGTGGAGAAAGGTTTTTCCGTGGACCAGAGGTGGCCTGGTTTTGCATGCTGCCTGCATCCCATCATTGGGGCTTTACTTGTTTGCACAGCCCAGTTGCTGGCCTGCTGTGGACCAGTGCCCGACAGACCATGGGTTGGGGACCCCTGCTTTAAAAGATTAATACACATGAGGATACAAATAAATTCACTAAATTTAAATACTGAGAAATTGAAAACAGAAGCAAACAACCATAATATGCCTGACATACATTATATACACTGCAATATATTGACTTATCTACTACACTCAAAATTGATGTCTTAATAGGTTTCTCACTTAGTATTTTTTATTCCCTCCCAAATTTACTGTCTTTCCTGTACTCTCCTCTTTCCCCCTTAACTCACCTTAGGGCTGGGTCATTTATCTATTGTTATATTTCACTATAAATCTAAAGCCAACAGATGTGGGATGAGCTGACTACCACTTCCCAAAATATCTGGAACTTAGCCAGACGATGAAATTTTGATTGGGAAAAGCAGATTAAGGACTGACTAGTTGTTATAGTTTGTTACTGTAAATAAACAAAGTTATAGTTCAACTTGAAACTTCTTGGACATTTCATAAAGTACAGACAGGCAACAAAGGATGTAATATTAATTTCTGAACATTGTGACAATGTCACTAAAACAGGTGTCACTAACAACCAACATACAGTTTAAGTAGAAGCATGAGGCTGAAATTCAATGCATTTAAGCATGGGAAGTTGTGTTACACCATTCACAATCCCTTGCTTTCTATTATTTCTTTAAGATGCTGCATGAAGCAAGTTTTCTCATTCTATTGCATAGCAGGGCTGATTTTAGTTGTTTATCCTGAAGTATATGACTTTATAATAGCTTGCATAGTACCTGACCATTAATATTATCAATCCTTTTCTTTTCTTTTTATAGGCATTTTGTTGAAAAGATGGTTCTTTATTTGGATACCTTTGTTCATTTCACACTCATGCTTTTGAACCATTGGATAGTTTCAACTATATGTCTAAATCTTGAGGATCCAAATGTGTGTAGCCACTGGGAGAGGTAATATTACTTTTAATCAATAGCTCTGTAATTCTTCTAGCATGGTTATTTTAATCAATGTCTATGTAAAATGTTCATTATAAGCAAGCGGCAAGACATGGGCAAAATTATGAAATGACTATATTAAAAAATATAAAACCAGGTCATGAGTGTGTACATGTATTTTTACAAATGTCATAAAATACTAAAACAAGATATGGGTATAAAACAAAAACAGCAGCAATGAATGATGCTCCTCATCTATGAAGTAGGCAGACTCTATTTACCAAGATTAACTGCTCCAAGAAGATTGCACAGACAATGGCACAACAAAGTAGCAACAATGGTACTTTGGAATATCTGCAAGAAAAATCATTTGCTTGCAAACAAGAATTGCTGGACTACAAAGTAGACAAAGTAATAGAAAATGAAAAAGCTAAAGAGGGACAAACACCTGCCACAAATCACCCCAAACTTAACAACTGTTGATAAGAAGCATAAAACGTCTGAATACAAAGTCTTGCAAATAGAAATAGAACAACTATGGCAAATGAAAGCAAAGCTAGTACCAATAATAAATGGTGCCTTGGATGCAGTCTTAAAACATCTAGAGCACCATTTGAACCCTATTGACAAAATCACTATCATGATCACCATCACTTATTTACAAAAGGCAGCTCTACTTAGAACTGCTTGCATTCTGTAATATCATCCTTGCATCCTTTAATATCATTGAATGACTATACCTGCCTATCCCAGGTCTTTGGGAAACACTCAATAGTTAGACAAAACTGCCCCAAACAGTCTAAACCTCTGGCTTGTTGTCAGAGTAATGATGATTTAATAGCTGACGAGCTGCTGCAAGGTTGTTATGCTGTAATACTGCAATGAAATGATGCAATGGTAGCAATGAGTCAGCAGGATTATTTGACTGCTATCACTTTAAGAGGCTATCTTATAAGGGAGGCCCTGTGAGGGAGTATCTCTCTCTCAGGGGTGGGCTTCAAATTTTTTAGCAACAGGTTCTCTGCCCTAATGATTTGCTGAATGAACGTGGCTGGGTGGGCATAGCTGGGTGGTCATGTGACTGGGTGGGCGTGGCCAACTTTGTTAATCTGTTAAATGTGACAAAAACTGGTAAAGTTTCTCCCTGTCACTAATTTCAGTGAGGGAAAAGCCTGCAACATCATTTTTTAAAAATGGTTTGGTTTGAGCCTGGAATTCCAAGCAGGACAAAGCTGCCATTTTGAGTGTAAAATAGGCCTTAGCAAAAGTATTTAAAAGCGATTATGGTAGCTTTGCAAGAACAAAAGGCTGTCTCAGTCCTTGATGGCCCATTAACGAAGATGGGGGGAAACTCAGCTCTGCCTCAATGTTATATTTCTCTTTTAGGGGAAATATTCTGCCTTTGTAATATTTCCTAAAATATTTCATTTTTCTAGGAGAGGG
>JANHFL010004016.1:397705-422568 GCA_032468155.1 Oxyrhabdium leporinum | reverse complement strand
ATGAGCTTCTATCAATAGAAGTGAATATTTATAGCTCAGCATTGAACTGAGGGATCCTTGGTGCTCTCCGAGCTTGGTTGTTTGCTTGCAGACATTTTGTTACCCAACTAGGTAACATCATCAATGCTAGAAGGAAGTGGATTTTGGCTTCTTTTTATAGCCTAGCAACTTGTCCTATCAATATAGCTGGGAGTGTTCTTGGTGGTTCCTTGATTAGGTTATTATTTACTATTAGCTTGTTAGCTGTTTGTATAGGAGTTCCTTCATTAGGATATTGTTTACTTCTTGATTGTTGGTCTAGTATCAATCTTAATATTAATCTCTGCTTATCTATGTTTTGATTGCTGGTAAAGAGATGTTTTGGTCCTTTTTTTTTCCTTTTTGGCTTTTTGATTGTCTTTTCTGAATGGTACGTAGATGCTGTTTATCTCTATGTGCCTGTTGAGAGCTGTACCTTATTAAGGCAAAATAGATAGAATAATAGAAGCCTGAGCCTAGAGCAAGAAAGTAATGTGGGTAAACATTTTAAACCAGACCTCCCTAGTTTACACAAAGATAAAGGGAGGAAGGGGGAAGTATATTAAGATAACTGAATTCTTTTACTATATTTTTGTAATAAAAGTAGTAGTACTGACCTACCTGCATTGATTTCCTAGTCAGATCTCCTTGAAGACAGATATTTTATATTTTAATGCTGTTTCCTACTTTTGAGTTTATGAAGGCAAATTCCCTAATAAATAAATAATAAAGAGAAGCCTTGTTCCAATGTTTTACTAATGCAGACAGATTTTATATTGGCACAAAGATAAGTGGCTAATATGATAAATTTCTAACATGGACATATCTACAGCCAACTTTATGCCATTTCTTTTCTTTTATGTAGCAATCTCTCTGAATTCTTTCACTTGCAAAATTCATCTGCCTTTTTATTAACATATTTCTCAGATGTCACAGCTGGAGATTATTATTATTTAAAAAAAAAATCCACATGATTCAGATAACAGCTTTGATCAAATCTGCCATCTGGCCTAGACCGGACATGATTCTTATGCTGCAAGTTGTTTTGTTCCACCAACAAATCTCTTCTCATTCCCATGCCAATTTTTTTTGGGGGAAATACTCAGTACAAAGCCAGGTGGTAAAGGTATAATTATGATTGCAATATTTTTTTTACAGTACCTTTTTAAAGGCATACTTTGAATAAATGATTTGATTTCCCCATCACTTCATTGGACTTCACAATGCATACAACAGCTTCCAAATGAACCAACGGACGAATAGGAAGAGTTACAAAGGCGTGTTGGCAGCCTTTGCTGAATGTATCAAATCATGCAGGACTGCTGCTGCTAAGACATACAATTTATTAAGCACTTATATGTCACTCATTCATGGGCTTGCTCTGTAATCATTTCTGCCAGTGTGTATGAGAATAATTAAATACCATTCACAAATAATTATGCAGCTCTACAGAAAGTAAGGTGTTATTTGACAGATTGTCATACACTGTAGTAAACATCTTGGGAAGAAAAGCAAGATGATATGACACAAGCCTTAAACAAGAATAGGCTTCACCATCAGGGGGGGGAGGGAAGCTTTTAATGATGATGTAAAGAATTATTCCACCTCGCTACTGAAAATGTTTCAAAAAATATAACTCTATATGAGTTTTGAATCTCCTTAATTATATACCTGTCGGATTCCCAGCCTCATGGCTGAGAGTAGAGAAGCTGGGATCATCAACGTAAACCAATCAACTTAGAGAAGTAAGAGGTTGTGTTTGAACTAAAGGTAAGAAAAGAGCTGTAATTCAAAACCAGGAATGGGTCAGGTTAAAAAAAAAACATTCAATAACATCCTAAAGCAGGATAAGCTATTTTAAAACATTAAATGCAGATAGCCCAAGCCATTACAAGTCAAGAAAGCTAGAATTTATCCAAAAGTTGTGTTAAAATCCTTGGGAGGGGATGTTCTAGCTTTCTTTTCAGTTATTTTTTTCTTAATTTTCCTTTAAAAAAGAAAACTTCCCCCTTTTTTTTTCCTTTAAAAGTTCTTCTTCTTCTTATAGAGGCTACAATTTCTTTTCCTCCCATCTGCTGGAAAGCCAGCATATGGAACATTGAAAGGAATTCAAAATAACAGGCAAAAAACGGAACATTGTTACCTTCTTTTAAATAAAGACTTGCTCAGTTCTGAAAAGCAAACTTAGAGAGGTACTTTGTCATTACAATTGTTCAAGGACTTTTTTTTTTTTTTTAAATGGTCCTACTTCCCAGCCTATGGAGCACAGGCTAGAATGCATTATTGCAGGCATTCTCCCACAACCAGGAGTTCAATCCTGACCGGCTCGAGGTTGACTCAGCCTTCCATTTTTCCAAGGTCAGTAAAATGAGGACCCTGATTGTTGGGGACAATATGCTGGTTCTGTAGACCACTTAGAGAGTGCTGTAAAGGACTATGAAGCTGTATAGCAATTTAAGGGCTATTGCTGTCCAACATTCTATTTCCAAATGGTCCCTCACTGAAGTACTAAGCAGAGCCCAACCTGCTTAGCTTTCTAAATCTGCAACCAGCAAAAACAAACCTAAATCCCACTGAGTTCTCTGAAAAGAATCCACAGAACTTCTGCTTGATGACCCACAGTTTGCACTATTACATACAACCATTGCCTCCATTCTTATCCTCCCCAAATAATTGTCAAATGACATTTCTCCCCAAACTTTCCTGTCAATTGACTGATGCAAAAGTGGTAGAGACTTTATTTTTCCCCATCATCTCATGGGATTTTTTTTTTTAAGTGCTTAAATATGTTTTAAAGTAGGAAGTGGAATTTAAACACTTGTCTTATTTGTGTCTTGTTCTATGCTGGAAGGCACTGCAGATTATGCCATGCACAGAGCAGCTGACATGTACAAATGTGATTTCCCTGCAAGAAATGAATTAGCGTCTAAAGGATTGAAAGGGATTCCTCTCTGCAGGTGTATCAGCATTATGTCCCTCTAATACAGAAGGCCATGAATCAGCACCTGTGGACTTTTTGAAATTATACGTACAGGAAAAAGGATGAGCTCAAACCGAGCACCAGGCTTATAATCATTCTGTAAAATAAGCATTGCATGCTATGTGGCACTACTGAGCCGGTTGGTGAGATGCTATTGAACATTCAGTGTTTGCATTATGAAGCCACTGTGGTCTCTGAATGGCCTCCACCCTGCATAAATTTTACCCAACAGCAGTGATTTGAATGTATGCAATGAGCCGAAAACTGATAGCATTTGTCATTCAGCTATGGCTACTTCTATAATCCCAATCGTCTTTGAAGTCTCCCTGTGTAGTAGGTGGGATAAGACATAAGATAAGAGAGAGGACTTCCAGAGATAATTCCCATAAGGCAGACACATTTCAAAGCTCATATAAGCCTGCCACATGCATGTTTTGCATCTCTAAGCTCCTGAAAAAATATGTCCCCAAATGCCTAATTTTCTCTACTCACCTTGTTGAGGTAGATTTCTAATTTGGAACTACACCCACCTGATTAAAAAGTAGGACACTTTTAGGGTTTTCATTATTTCCTTGATAAGGAAGGATGAAACTAACTAACTATGAATTAACTAACAGAACTGAGTTTATACCATAGTGAACTTTATGGTATAAACTCAGTTCTGTTAGTTAATTCTATACAAGAAAGGCCTGGCACCTTTGCTCAGTTAAGGGGCTCTGTTTTGTGAGAAAAGTCCTGAGTTCCTGGTCCTTAGCCCTAATCAGTCCTTTTCTTTCAAGCCCCTAAATATTGCTTTGGAGAGAGAGAGAGAACGTGAAATTCAAGGAAATAGAAGCACATAATCATTTGTTTTAGAGCAAAGAAACAACATCATTTGCCAAACCTTGAATAATTGATAGCCTCTTCTGGCTTCAGAAAGCAGATGGAGTTTTTAAAAAGCTTTATTATTGGTCGCTTGTGATGGATTATCATAGAAGTCGGAGAATGGGAAAAAATATGAAGCAAAGAGGCTGAATACCTCTTATTTTCTATGAAGGCATCCCACTTTATGTTATCATCTTAGGCAGCAATGCTTCTTTGCAGAAATGCATCTCAATGGATGTATGATTACTTAATTGTGAAGATGTTATTAGTAGTTTGTTTCAGTGTTTGTTTAAAGTGTTTTTAACTGCGAGTTTTAAGTTTTAAGGAATATTTTATTTGAATGTGTGCAGGTTTTGTGGTCCAATTTTTTAAAAGCAGATGATCAAGGACTACTGTAAACTTTACACAAAGTATGTTTTGTGGCAATGATTGCAGCGGTACAAAAATCTAATAAATAAAATGCAGTTTATGAGAATGCATAATCCAAATGCAAACAACGGATGTACGTCATAATCAAATATAGGTAGTCCTTGACTTTCGACTACAATTGAACCCCAAATTTCTGTTGCTAAGCGAGAGATTCGTTAAGTGAATTTTGCTCTATTGTACAACCTTTCTTGCCCAAGGTGTTAACTGAATCGCTCCAGGTGTTAAGTTAGCAAAACAGCTGTTAAGTGAATCAGGCTTCCCCATTGACTTTGTTTGTCAGGAGGTCACAAAAGGTCATGTCATCACATGACCTGGGGATACTGCAACCATCATTAAGAAGAAGTAATTGCCGAGTGTCCAAATTTTGATCATGTGACCATGGGGATGTGACAATGGTCATGGGAAAAAAATGGTCAGAAGTCACTTTTTTCAGTGCCGTTATAACTTCAGTCACTAAATGTAACCAAAGTAACATTATCGTTGATGTCCTTATCAAAAATAATGGCCAAAGAACAGACTGATACTAAGATATGAAAATTACGTCTGATAATAGGTAACGTATTCATTTTCCTGATGTATTTTGAGTATAATTCAGTTTCTTTAAAAAAAAAAAAAAAAAGTTAAAAGGGCATTCAAAATATATGGGACAAAATAAAAACAAAACAAAGAGATGGTGCGCAATCAGCCCATGGAATATTCAATACTCGGATCAGTTAGGATTGATTTGGGCTCTCGGATCAATTCAACAAATTGAAAGATCAATTGAGTTTGGCAATTGAACCGAACGCCCCCAAATCAACTTATCCTAACGTTGATGCTTTATGGAAGGCACGACTCGATCTGAACTGAATTGGGCTCAGTTTGAAACTGTGATCCAAATCGATTCGGACATCTGAATTGGATTGACTTTCCAAATGAATTTGAACATTTGCGTTGAACTGAAACGGCACTTTGCTTTGGCAAAGGTTACTTGACAAAGAGAATGAATTTCACCTGATCACCAAGCATTGGAGGCAGATTGACCACTTCATTGCTTCTAAATGAAGCATCGAGTCAAAGCACTTCCACTGAGGAACCATCTCAGTCAACTGAAGTGCACTACTTCCTATATCCTAGACATAAACAGATGCTGCCACATATCTACGAATTATCCTAAATGGTATCACTGAAGCACTATTTTGGCCAAACTTCTTCTATTTCATAAACATATAAATACTCCTCAACTTACAACCATTCATTAGATGACCGTTTCAAGTTACAACGGCACTGACAAAAGTGGCTTAGGACTAATTTTCACACTTAATGACTGTTGACGCATCCCCACAGTCCCATGATCAAAATTCAAGTGCTTGGAAACTGGAATGTATTTATGATAGTTGCCTATCCCCGGGTCCCATGTTATCACCATTTGTAACCTTTTCAGCCGGCTTCTGACAAGCAAAGTCAAAGTCAAGCCAGATTTGTTTAATGACTGCATGATTCACTTAAGAACTGCAGTGATTTGCTTTACAACTGTGGCAAAAAGGTCATAAAATGGGTCAAAACTCAACCACTTACTTAGCAACAAAGGTTTTGGGCTCGACTGAGCTGATAAGTTGAGAACTACCTATAGGCCTTTCCTCCCTGGTGGTCCAAAATGAACACCACCACAAAATATACACCCTTGGCTTCTTATCCATGTTTGCATATGAAGTCAGATATATATCGTGAAAAGAGCTAATCTCTTTGGACAGCCAAAGCCAGATACCAACAGTAGTAGCAGCAACAAAGCATAATATCAACCAAACTACAAGAACAGATGATCTTGACAACAAAGAATGAAGTCACAAAATCTATATTTTGACATTTATCTTGACAGCCATGGATAGAAAGACACTACAGAGGGTGGTGAGCACAGCACAAAACATTGTGAGCTGTCCCCTGACACCACTAGATGACATTGCTAGAGCTCGCTGCCTTAGAAGAGTGAGGAACGACTCACACCCTGATTAGCACTTCTTCATTCTCCTACCATCACACCAACAGGCTGAAGAACAGTTTTATCCCTGGGCTGTCAAACTCCTGAATGCGAAATAATCTCATAACAACATAGTACAATTGACTTGCAGGGGCGGCGCGACATGCAATATGCTCACATTGGTGCATTAAGATTGTGTGTTGTTCACTGGGTTAGGGATTTTTTTGTATGTGTCTTTCACTGTGAGTTGTATTGGTTTTGGGGGGGAGGTTCAGTAAGGGAAGTTCAGCCGATCTCCTTGTACACATGTTATACGTTGACAATAAAGGTTTGAATTGAATTGAATCGAATTGAATCGAATATAGATCCATTTGTTTCTCCGCACTCATTTTAAGCAAATCTGGGGTAAAGCCAGTAAAGTTGCTGGGAAGCCAATGTTGGGTTTTATTTCCATGACAACATAGTCTACAATGGTTGAATGTGAGGAGCCTAAGCAACTCTTCCTGACAGGGCCCCAAAGAAGAAATGCTGGCATTATACAGAATTTTGAAATCCACAATGATGAAAGGGCAAGCCAAACAAAGAAAGAAGGAATCCTATTAAAATGCATGCAAACAAAGTGCAGATAACTCAAAACAGCGGTCTTATTTTTTTTTTCTAGCATTCAATCTGCTTTCCTGTTCATACCAACACTCTCCTTCTTTTACCTCTTTATTTTGCATCTCACAAATCTTTGAAGTGTGAAGATTCATTTAGTTCCCTCAAAGCTGCCTTCGATCAAGATAATTTATACTTGACCTCTTGAAAGAATGGCAGACATTTGAGTCTAACTGGCAGCTTTAGAAACTCTAAGAAGTTTTGTTTTATACTCAGTGTTTCCCTCTGACTCTCATCCTGGAAGTATACTTTTTATACATGTGTATAAAATAGATTGGACAGACTACAGCCAATGTCAGCCTCCCAATCAGTCCAGATAGGAAACCCAAGATTAGCTATGTATCCTTTATTATCAAGCTACATTAAAAGAATCCTGTAGGTCTGGAAGAATGAATCTCCTGTTGTCTCTTTTTATCATCTGATTAGCTAGAGTGGATACTTTCTTTCTCTGCTTGTTACTTAGTTCTTTTTATCTGATTCCTAGGCAGCATCTCTTCCAAGGTCATTCTCACATACTATTACATCAAAGGACCAATGTAGTGTACAACTTTGCAACTCAAATGTCTCTTCATATACCATATGTTTTATTTAGGAGTATGCATGACTCAGATTAACAAAACTTACTTTTTATCTATGCTCGGGATTGCAACTGTACAGGCTGAGCATCTCAAATGTTCTGCTATCTGAAACAAAAAAAAAAACAAACCCAAAAATTAGTTCCTTCCATTCAGAGAGCCAACAATCTTAGGAAGCCCAGAACAAGGACTTCAGTGCACAAAAGCTTTTGTTTCTAGCTGTATTTGCAGCTCCTCACTCTCCTCTTCCCCATCTGACGATCTAGTAGTGCCAGATTCCAACTAATATACCAGTGGGCAGCCCAGGATAGATGGATTGGATAAGGGGGAAATGGTGCTGTAGTGATAGTAATAGCACTTAAGACTTATATACTGCTTCATTGTGTTTTACAGTCCTCTCTAAGAGGTTTACAGAACCAGCATATTGCCCGCAACAATCTGTGTCCTTATTTCACTGACTTCCGAAAGATGGAAGGCTGAGTCAACTTTGAGCCAGGCAGAATCAAACTCCTGGCAGTGGGCAGAATTAACCTGCAATACTGCATTCTAACCACTGCACCACCGCAGCGCTGATGTGTCGATTATTTCATCTTGTCTTTAATGAGGAAGAGATTTTGTTTTCTTCAAAAACAACAACAAAAGGCTACCTTAAGCCTATTTTAGGATTAGAACGATGCCTAAGTATGTCATTGATTTTCAGCATCGGTTGAAGAAGTCTCTTCAAAAGCCAGAAAAAAAAGTGGAAAACGGAAAGCTGCATTTGGCTCTGAGCCTCAGTTTACCCTCGCTTGTCCTAATGACAGAGCTAGTCTTGACAAGCCTAGCTACTCCAACATAAATCCCACTGAGTTCTCTGTATACCGTTCCCCAGGAAGCCCGAATAAGAATGTATAGCATCAAGCAACACGTTTTTATAAGCTTGGCAATCCAATTCACCGTGAACGCATGGCCCAAACTGCATTATAAAGCAGGTTATGAATCTCATGGATGCCGTAGCCTAAAAAAAAAAACAGTGCAGTTTGCTTTGGCTGTGCATAAGCTACCTTATTACCATTCCAGTTTGGGACCACAGCCTTTCATTCCTGGCCGGAAATTGATTTGAGGCAGGCATGCATTGATTTCACTTGATTTACTAAAGAACCTAATTATGCAAAATCTAAATAAGACTTCTATAAATCGCTTGCAGAATTTCTACTGCAGCATCGTACGAAATGCAATTGTAAAGCAGTTCACACTGCAATTCAGTTATCTCTTATTGGGCAGTAAAACCCACTGAGCTGAGGAAGACTTTCTTCTGAGTAAATAGGTCTTAGATCAGACTGCTTGGCGTACCAAATGCATCACTAATATATATATTATAGCCCTTTAGAATTTAAAAGAAGAGTAAAATTTGACTTTGTAATGATTTTATACAGCAGGGTGAATAGAGAACTCACATTATAGAAATGTAGAAGCATATTCATAGATAGCTGTTGAAGAGTTTATAATTTCCTAAAGCTCTTCCCATCTGAACATGTATTCAATCAATCAATCAATCAATCAATCAAATCAATCATGTTTATTTGGTCAAAGGCCAGCAAGGTTTAAAGGAACAAAAACAGAGTGAAGCATATACTAACAGCTAGCAGAATAAATCACAGCCTATAACATCCTCTATTACTATGTTAATACAGTTGTTATCCAACTGATAAATCTAAAATATTAATAGCTGTAAAAAAAAAACTATATATCCCCTCCAATTTATTTAAAACAAAGGTAAATATGTCTTTTACCAATTATATCTTGGTTTTATTGTAGCAACAAAAAATTAGTTACTGCACACATAATGAATGGTTTTAAATCCTGAAGGAGAAGGTTCATATACAATTTATTTAGCCTCCTGGGGAATTTATCTGTTAGGGTTAGAATGTAGATTGACCTAATGTCTCTCTGAAATTTACAATGTGGTTTCAACCTCCTTATTACCACCTAGACAAATACAATCAGCTTCAGGAATATTACTATAGCTGTATCCTTTATTCATATCTCCCCTTTACAAATTCATATTACAAAAGTTTTAAAAAGAATTATAATCAAATGAGTTCCAGTTCCTAAAATTTGGAACCAAATCGAGGGAGGAAAGAAGAAAGGAAATATTCATGGAAAGGAAGCAGCTATAAACCTCTTAACCTTTGCATCCTTTTGGGTAGTTATAACTCTCTAATATTCACATAATGTGGACTATAAAAAAACGTGTAGGAGATGACCAGACTGAGCCCAAGGGAGGAGTCAAATGCATTATCAGACATGAGTCCCTCTGTACCCAGAAGAGATCTAAGTCCAGCCAACCTTGAATTCCTTTGACCCTTATCTACCGCCAATTTGCTTTGGCCATTAGTAGTTCAGATTCATGTAGAGAACTTAAGTTTACACTAAATCTTTATACCCATTTGAATTGCCTCGATTTTCTGATTCTCCTGGTGCTTGACAAAATGATCAGTAATGGAGAAAAATTGGAATTTATAACATGGATGTTTTGAATGAAGATTGTCTTTTTGGCCAGCTACACACAGTGTTTATCTAGTTCCTTCATGATCGTGAGGAATTTTTTTGTCAACCACCAGCAAAATCACTAAGGCAGATAAGCACACTAGACTCAATATTTAATGTTTTAATGGAAGGGAGTGTCATAATTTTATTCTCTTCAACTGAAAGCAAGCTTGTAATAAACAATACAAAAGGGGCTGTAATGTTTCTTGTCTGTTGGCAGGAAATTCTCATCAAAATCAAGAGTGGGGAAAGAAGAAAGCAAAATGAAATGAAAATTTGAAAATGGACTGGCTCTACCTAGTGGTTGAAGGGGAAAAAAAAGTTTCAGCCAGGGCATCTTTGTAGAAGAGATTATTGGGTGGTGACTTAAATGTTGATGGCTGTCCTATTGTCAGAGTCAGTTGCATGACTCATATCATATCCATTAACGAATTAGGAAGAGTTTCAGAAACCGTGATATTTTTTTTCCTTTTATTCTAACGCTCCTTTCCTCACCAACTGCAAATATACAGTAGCACCTTCAGTTCTGTCCTAAAGCTCTCAGCTGATGACATTATTAAGTCAAATATAATAGCACATTGAATATAACTTGCACTTTGAATGCTATTTTGTAACCTCTGCCCTAGGTCCTTTAGGATATAGGAAACAATGTTTTATTGCTCATTTGAAGGAGAAAATATTGTGGTGGGAAAAGACTCACCGGGAACTATGTTGCAATTTCCACCACTTTTCTATCTTTCCCAAGAAATGTTGGGATGTGGTTCCCAATAAATTAAATCTGGTCATGTTCATGGATGAACTTAAACATGCACTTCCCTCTTTGCTTTAGGATTCACTTTGTGTAGCATAATTTGTCACAGTAGACAATGACACCTTTCCTTACCAGGAATATATAACTTTTCTTCTTCAAGCATCTCCTTGTTGCATGTCCTTAATATATGAAGCGGTATATAAGTCTAAGTGCTGTTGCCATTGCTTAGTGTCATTCCTAACATTAATGGCACAGTTACATCTTGGTCTTATCAATAACCAGTTTAGTATGGTACTGTCTCCTTTATACATTATAATCTCTGCCCGGTTTTATCTAAACCAAGATTCTTCCAAAGAACTATTCCTAAAAAAACCTTTGACAAACATTTCTAAAAGGCAGCTAATTTGAGGCTGGATGCCAGAGAAACCAAAAGCTCTTGCAGATAATCAGGTCTTACTACCAATCACTGAAGACCTCCAAAAGAAATAAAGATAAAAGGGAGTGACCCGAATGGCAGCTGCTGAGGTAGTACTTTAAGACTATATAGAGTTTTCAATTTAAAAAAACTAAAAAAAAGCAAAATGAACCTAAAGGATTTCTGGATGCGTCACCTTTAGCAAACCCCCAGTAAGCTGCTAACTTGCAAATTTACTTGATTGTCATTTTCTGTGTGGGATCAGATTGTAAATACTACAAGGAAGATTAGTGTGTAGTTTAGAGGTTTATGGGTGATGGGTAATAAAGGATATCTACTACTGTTAATTGCTTCAGTGAATTATGTTTGTTAGGATGGATGTCTGAAAGATAGAAGAAGAATTTTGTATTTAGCATTTTGTTAAAAAAAAGTTGCTTTGTTTACAGTTAAGAAACAAAATAAGGGGAACAGGGAAGATATCTTGTGTCAAGAGGTTTATAATGCATAAAACCCAGTGGTACGTTGGGAAATAAAACATTAAAAGTCGGCAACAGCCTCAAGAACATATAAAAATACTAAATCATAAACATCTCCTGAAATGAAAACTTGATACTGTTAATAAATTCCAAAGCCTTGGTGACATGACAACATCAACAGTATCAGATCTGTATCATTAAGGTCAAAGAAACAGTGAAGAAAAGTTAATATAAATGAGAAATTAATCTAATTCTCATTGTAACAGAAATGTATCCAGTAAATTCTTGACAACCTATATATGCACTGCAGTCCTATGTATATGAACTAGGAAGGGCTTACATGTCCTGTATAAATAATGTATAATTGCATACATAATGCATTGTTGTATAAATATTAGGTCTAGGCAAGATTTGTACATGATTTCGAAGAAATGATTTGGGCTTCATTATTTCCTTCAAGAATCCATTCATTAACATTAATGTAACTCTTAAATTAGATTATTAGCACCTTTTTCTCAGAGTTACACAAAAGATTGAAATAAAGTTGGTGTGGCACTCGTACCAAGAGAAATGCAGAGCACTTCTTCCCAAGTGTCTTCAAGCTGTGCACCACCGTAATGTATGCAAACGTGATTCCTTTCACAATTTAAAATATGCACAGAGTAAGGAAAAGTGCACAACCTTTTAAAAATGTACACTCAAACTACAAAGTTGTTTGCAAACAGGTCCACATATAAGTGATTATATAAAGAGAAAAGGCCATAATAGAATATATAAATGTTGTGTATCGAACTTTAGAGTATCGGATACTCTAAAACTCCAATAAAGTGAGTCCTTTTTGCAAAGCAAAGAGATAAAAACTTTTATAGGAAACAAAAGGTAACTCCGAGGTAATTTCAATCTGACAGTTTATAGTCATTAAAAGAGAATGCCACATAGTTAGAGAATTGAACTGTCAGAATACTGTGTGCATTTGTGGATAACAGTATATTAGCTTTTAAAAAATAAGTTCTAATGACAGGACTTACCTTGTATAGAACAGAAAGGAGCATGTTTTCAGCTTTAACTGATCTTTGATTATACTAATTAAGATGTGTGCAAGTTAACCAGTGCTATCCTTAGGGATATAGGGAATGTGGCGTACAGCATAGGTACAATTAACACTAACCCTAACCTATTTAGGGTTACGTGAAATGTGTTATGTGAAAACCTTGTTTGACCCAAGTTGTCATGGGCAACAGAGATCAATATCTACAGTAAGCATCATGGCATGTGGAAGACTGAATGGAAAAAAAAAAGAGATAGAAATTAAATCTTCAACAGAAATATCTAGGTTGCATGTCTGTGAACATATTTAAAAACCTGCTTCCTGTTTCAGTAACATATGCATTAAGCAAGGACTAATGTTGTTCCTCCTATGGAATAATGTGATTGTTAATATCTGAATTATTCAGTTTTACCCAGGACCTAATCACTCCTTTTTCTTTCTTACTGCTATTTGTTGAATAATGAAAGGACCTTCTCTTCACAATCACCGGTCCATAGTCCCCCCACAACAGACACAATCCTCTGTCATCAGAAAGGACCAATCTTGGCCTTTTCAAACAATGCAGCACCCAGATGCTCGGCTGTTAGAAGCAGCTTGCTAGCTGCAGCAGCTGGCTCTGTATTGATTCAACAGTTGGTGTCTGAATCAGTTATGTGGTTAAATGGATAAGAGAGTGTGTGCGTTCCTGGAATGCTGATTGGCTTTGCACCTTCCTTTTCTGAACGATCTCTGAATCCTTAGCAAGATCTTTTTCTTGTTGTTGTTTTTTTTCTCCCAGGTCTGAGAAGATGCCACACAGCCCGCTCTGCCTTTTTCATCTCATATTCTATGAAAAACTCTGTGCCTGAGACATGATGCTGTGCCACAGCAAGACAGGAGACCGACAGAATCACTCTCGACCCATCTTTTTTTTATCCTCCAAACTCTAAATGGAACAATTTGATTTTCAAAGTCTCGCTCTGTCTAAATGGAGACCTATTTTACATGGCAAATCTGACTATAATGTTTAAGTCTAATGGCAAGCAACATTGTGTTGGAAAATATCACCTATATTTGTAGGGGAAAAAAACAACAGTATTTCTGTGAAAATAAATATTTGGGAAATGAGGGCAGTGAAAATATAACCCTTTCTGAAATGATTCTAAACCTCTTCTGAACTAGTAGCCTAATTTTTCCCCATAGTCAGCTCTCCTTGTTCCTCTTCCTGCTTTGACCTTGGTGGCTTTCTTGCAGACATTCCATTACCCAACTAGGGAATTTCATCAGTGGTAGAAAGACATGGAGTTTGCTCTCTCTTTACATATGGGTGGCTTGCGTTGTTGGTGTTGGTGAAAATGTTCTTGGTGGTTCCTTGATTAGGCTGTCTTTTACAAGAATGTTCCTCCCAACACTTATATGCAATCTATTGCATACAAACACACACCTTCATCAGCACTGATGATATTACCTACTTGGGTCATGAAAAGTCTACAAGAAAACAATCAAGCTGAGAGAGGACCAAGGACCCCACAGTTCAACCCTAATCTACAAATATTTTCTTCTGTCTTCCTTCTTCTTTCTCTAATAACACTAATCTTACACAATTAAAAGTATTGATCATGAGGTTATGTTGGAACCAGGACTGTGTTAGAATCCCATTATTTAGTCAGTTTTCTTTTTAGGGAAAGTGTTGAACTATATATTTCGAATGAATGTATACTGCATTCATTCATTCATTCATTCATTCATTCATTCATTCATTCAT
The DNA here is from genome assembly GCA_032468155.1 of Oxyrhabdium leporinum. Classification (NCBI taxonomy): domain Eukaryota; kingdom Metazoa; phylum Chordata; class Lepidosauria; order Squamata; family Cyclocoridae; genus Oxyrhabdium; species Oxyrhabdium leporinum. Next base: position 408,125 of record JANHFL010004016.1, on the reverse strand, counting down.
TCATTCATTCATTTATTTATTTAGAGAATATTACCATGATTTCAGGTAAAAAAAGTCAATGTTGTGGCCACAATGATTTATTTAGTTATTAAAGTTATATGCATGCAATTACATACAAGTATGTAAAAACCCTTGAAACCCCTGAAACTCATGTAAAAAGAGGGTTTTTATTATACCGTTGTTTTCCTCATCTTGACTTTTCTTATTTCCCCCAGTATGACTGTTATTTTTTTTTTTTTTTTAAATCACAATTTGATCTGGCTGCAAGAGGATGAAGAGCACATCTCTAGATGATTGTTTAGAGTTCACAATCAGGAGCTTTGTTCAGGCTTCAACCTAGCCTCAAAATTAAAACTGTGCACACAACCCTTCAAAAGTAAAATGAATGTCATCCATTATGAGATTCCAGCCAATCTCCACTCTGTGATATCTGTGTGATTATTCTTCTCCTGACTTATAACATTGGGGCCTACTACTGTTATTTTCTTCCCCAAACACAATAAATTTTCTTTGGACACCACTTGTCAAATAGTATTAATAACTAAAGTATGATCCAAAGACTTAAGTGTGGTCTTGTAACTATGCCCTTAACATTGTTGGCTACAACCTTATCTATCATCTGTCTAACAAAGCGCTTGCATAGTTGTCTCAGACTTTGACAAAATATAGTAGAACACACAACGCAACAAAACACTACTAAGAGATTTTCAGGAAATTCAGTAAAGTTGTATTTCTGAACAATATTTAGATATCTGCAAGTCTTAAATCCCTACTACTGTTATTTTCTTCCCCAAACCAAAATGGAAATGAAAAAAATACTATTACTATACAATGTGCAAACATTTCTCTATCTCTGCATGGAACCAATCATTTCAGAAAGATCATTTCAACTGAGAAAAATAGAGGGTTAGTGTAAATATGAATGAAAGTTGAAACTTTTTGCTGAAAGTAGATTGTGCCAAAGTCTATTTAGAACTTTCTAATCTATACGAATTGAGAGTAGGTAGAATGCACTTCCATCTAGTAGCTGGTTGAGGTTGCACCCATAATTTCCTTGAAATATCAGTGCCACCTACATAGAAGACATATCTATTCACTCACCATCATTACATCTCTGGCTAGAATATACCTTAGGTATGGAAATTCAAACTAAGGTAACAAAGAAGACATACTCTGAACCCATTTTAGAACTCAAATAGTCATGACCACCCTAGGAATCTCTGAAGTGTCTGAAATGAGAGGGATTATGAACCTCTAGGGGTAAATAAGGAAACCAACTATTCTAGATTAGCTTACCCACATCCCCACTCAATATCTCCCATTTCTGTTACCTTTCTCATTCGTCCTAATCATACTTCTGAGAACCAGTGTCCACCCCAACACATCTATTATTTTCCCATTAATGGGGAAAGATATTATAAATTGACCTACTCTACAAGATTTTAATGAAGCATTTTGGAATCCAAGGTCATAATTTGATAAAGGGAGGAAGCAAGGTGTTATCTTGAATGCTAACAGGACTGAGATTAAGAAAAATTCCTTAACAACCCTGGAAAGAGGTTGAAGTTTTGAAGGAGACAACATCCACATTAAACAAGGCAGAGGTGTTAGTTTTCTCAATGAAATCTGTCAAAGCTGGACATTGGCCACAGTATCTAGTACTCTACCTCTGTATTCTAGGTCTTCCTATCCTACAACCATAACTTTGATGTAGGCTACGCAATTCTAACTCAAGATCTGATTCTCTAATGACAGACTCAATAGCAGTAGAAATGAAGCAATAGCGCCACCTAATATCAGTATCCCACTACGCTTCTGAGCAAATTTTAATGAAACAACTCATAATATTTTGACAGACCATTTTCAAAACCATTTTAACTACAAGGCAGGTGCAGAAAAATGACAATAATTTGGGGGGAAAGGGGAACACTTTATATGCCAATTTTCTCAGACACAAGTTCTTCTATTCTGAGCACTGCTAATTGCGAAAGGCGCTGGTTTGTATTACTTGTGGACTGCTATTGGTGGTAAGGATGGGCAAGTTAGAGTAAGAAACAACATGCTATGATTGGTTGAAAAAAAAAATAGTATGACCCTGTGGAATCACAGGAAACTCTACCATTTGTCTCATTAACTCACTTCTAATGGTTGAAGCAAGAAATCTAGTAAGGTGGATTCCTCTGTGTAATTATATATGGAAATGACCTTAGGAGACTGACAAAGAGAGACTGATTAAGGAACGGCAGAGACAGCATATCCCTCAGATAGATAGTGGGCAGAGTAAGAGGCTCAGAAGAGATTCTCGCCTAGCTTCTTGAACTGTAAAGGACCCTGGTCAGTGGGAGAATTGTATTTTCAGACTTACAAGAATCAAAAGCTTTACATAAAGTAGAATTGGCTCATTTGGTTGTGATTCCTATCTGGATTATCCCATGAGGCTGACAGTCCTTATATTTGATCACATGATCAGCTGGTTGTAGTATACCAGATAGACAAAATTAATCATGAGATTTGAATGCCAACTGACAACGAATGCCCAGACACACAAATTGAGCATCAATATAGAACAAGTCTTAATCTCTTCTGTTTGTGATTGGTTGAATTATAATGTGCCCAATTTTTTAACCAGTGTTCAACCTTCCCGACAATGTTTTGCCCAATATGATACAGAGTTAGAAGCCGACTGATATAGCAAGAACATTATCTACATCTTCAGAATCTTGTAATTCTCAGCCACAGAATTACAATGTATAAATTTAGATATTGGCCTGAAACTACTTTGCTAGAAAATATATTTCTTGCATGACTTCCTGAAGATAAACAGTAAAACTGTATATAAATCAGAAAATTATTTTCCAGTCCAATCAGAATGAAAAAAAATATTTTTTGAGCCATACAAGTGAATTCTAGAAGGTCTTAATAAGAAGTCTTGTTGATGCATCTGATAAAAATCCAGAGGTTGAATTTTACTAATTATACCATAATTTATTTGCATATTAATTATGAATCAAGACAAAGTCAGGCTTATCACACATAGCTATCAGTACTACCAATCAGGCACCATTAATTTGTGCCTTTTGAAAGTCTCCCGAGCAATTCTCTTACTTTTGAAATTATTGTTTTAGTGTAAAGTTTTAAGCAATAACCAACATTTAAAACAATCTGTAGTCTCAAACAAAAAAAACAAACAAAAGACCAACAAGCTGACTATAAAAGATCCATCTCTAGGTTCTCTGCCAATGACTTACTAATCGGATTAGTTTAACCTCATCACAGTCTACTTTTAAGGCCCAAATCTTACAAGGTACCCTCATTTCCTAAAATAATAATAATGTAATCCCAAAACAACTGGAACACTATTTGAACACCACCACCAACAAAACCATCAGTCGATTGGAAAAGGCAGCTTTACTTGGAACAGATTACATCCTGCAACAATATACCTTTAACGCCATCAAACAACCATATCTGCCTATTACAAGTCCTTGGGAAGGGCTCAATAGGTAGATAAAAATGCCAAATCTAGTTGAGACACCTATGTAACTGCAAACAAACCATAATAATAATAATTAAAAAAAAACCCATGCAAATATATCTTAACAGCACAAACCATTAAAAAAAATCAGATTCTCTGTAAAGAAACTAAAAATCAAGCATACTAATATTAACAAAAGAATAAGCCGTTCCTAAAGCCAGAACTATTTTCGGTACACTATTCCTAACATATGTCAAATGGGAACAAGCACCAAAAACACTTTAGTCTTCCCAGCCTTGACCAGTGATAGAATCACACGAAACCTGCCATTGAAAATGGGTAACCTAAAATAAAACTACTATTGAAAAAGCATTTCAAATCTGTTCAGATTCCTGGCATTCCCTAGGTCTGCATCTTTCTTTTTTTTTTGTAGAAAAATAACATAAACTATTATAATTTTCAGGATAAAAATGCCACAACAACAATTTCGCCCTCAGCTCCTTCACTGCAGCATCTATGAATACGAAAGTTTCTTTTGACTATTGACTATTCTATTACTTCTGCTGATAATGTACCTATTTCTTATAGCATAGCAAACAGAATGGTTTGCCAATAGTTTTAAGCAAGTGCTTTTCATCCTTTTAGTCTTACAGCTAACCAGGTCTAGTTCTTTTTCATGCCAACAAATATATACTTATAGAAGGACCCAATCTGGAAACCAAAGTGGAACAAGATAATTGAACACTTCAAAATGATGGTCAACATTAGTGGTCAGGAAAATGTGGTAACATTCATTGCCATATTAGTTTTCTTTACAGATATATTAGCAATATACCAACAATTCAGCTACATCACCAGCTGTAGGAGTTTTTTGGGGGGGAAGAATGTTAAATAATACATTCTCATTAAACACTACTTCACCTCTTTTGATATCTATACTCTCAGTGCAACCATCTGCCCAACAATTCCATATATCCTCTGGGAACACACCACTATTTCCCTAATGAAACATCTGCAAGAAAACAACCAAGTTCAGAGAGCATCAAAGATCCTACACAACTATCAAGATGAGGGCAAAAATGCAACAAAATTGTATCCCTCTATTCTTGCTCATGTACTCGGAGAAAACATTGTCAAGTGAAAAAACCCACAATAGAAACCAGGGCATAGATTTCACAGCCTAGCAAAGCTCCAGAAGGGAATATTCATAGCAGTCATAAATCATATCTACTTACTATTGAACTTTGTTTCAGAGCTGCACATCAGTCTTCGGTCTCTTATCAGAAGTTGCAACGGGCTAGCCTGTAGTACCATTTATCAGACTTGTATCAAGCTTCCAAGAAACCATCAACATCCAGCCTCAGTGTTCAGTGAATGACATGATAGCAAAGTCCAGTCCAGAAATCAAGAATTTCACATAAGCAAGCATAGTTTCAAGGCAGACATTCTGCCTTCTGAACTCAAGTCATCTACATTCCTCACTTTAGGTGCAACTGAAGCAAAGCAGGTTTAATTTGCCAGAATCCAATTCTGCAAAGCTTCAGGCCTCATTAGAAACCTTCCCCTGATAGTGGTCACTTCTTTGCATGGCTAACATATGTTTTTCCATCCATTGCTTCTAAATATACCAAAGGCTCAGGGTTTTTTGTTTACAACTATAAGTCAAAAACCTTGGTATCATGATCAAGAGTGATGCACTTGCTAACACTGGAACCTGATATTTGACTTCCTAAGTTCCTGAATTCAGCTCACATTTATTTTTATTGTACTAGAGATTATTCCACTCTACTCTTATTTAGCTGACAATTCCAGGTTAACACTTGTTCTTAATTACTATGCATAGAATCCCTTTTCCAGGGGATTATTTCAAATGTATTATAGTTGTTTTAGTGTGAATATTGGTTCTCTGGCTTCTGAACAGCTTTTACTGAATATGTAATTATGTGTTGTTGTTGTTGTTGTTGTTTTTATTTTGAACACCTTAGTAAAGATATGTAATTTATTATGTGAGTAGCTCCACTGATCTTGCCCAGGCTTCTCAAAACTTGGCAACTTTAAGATGTATGTCCATACATCCCAGAATTCTTCAGCCAGCTATGCTAAGCATGTGTTAAACAATCCTAACCTGATTGCAATTAGTGCAAATTTCAAACCTGTTAAAACACAAGTGTTCAGGTGAAATTTTTCTAGTGAAAAATGCTCATGACTGGTATTCACTACCATTCTATCAATACAGGCTCATGCTGAAAGTTTTAAACTCTCCCCAGATTCAAGAATTTTCTCCACCACTGGGTTTATTTGTAGGCAAATTGTTTTCAAGGCTGGACCAGAATAATCTAGCATTCATTGGAAAGCGAGGATGCATTTTGTCATTTCCAAATCTCCAAAGCAGTTGAATTTTCATTTTGTTAAAAAAAAATGCATCAACCAATCTCTAAAGAGAATTTTTATAAAGCTGGGAGGATTCAGCAAACTTGAAATAATAAGCCTAAAGCAGTTATATACACAGGCTTTCACTATGCCTTCTTCCTTAAATGTCACACAGAGATCGTTCCACTATATGCCTTTTTTGAGTCTATAGTGTCAAGCGATACTAATATGTTCACACAATAAAAAGAGGACTTATCCAAAGAATGTAAGTAGAATGCTCTGCATCAGGTCAAAATATTGTTTCAAGAATGTGAAACATTTTCTTTCAATTGTCAAATCACTTTTGACCTGTTGAATTGACCAAAGAACTGGGAATGTCCAACACACCACAAATACCCATACACATTCAACCAAATTCAACTCATAAGGTTGTGATAGGAAAATCTGGAGGCAAGATTGTTAGGTATGTCTGCCATCTAGAGTTGACCAAAAATAAAGGCAGGACTTCAGTGTCATCAATTTTTATGTAATCAAACATCTGTTTTACCCATTCTTGAAAGCTTATAAACAAGATAGGATTATGCTGACAAAAAACAAAAAACAACAAACCACCCTCAGAGGCTGCATCCCAGAAACTCGTATTTATGGCTTCCTATTTCAGATGTACCAGTTTACTGTGATACAGAAAGCTAACTGAACCCCCTCATTGTCCCCATTCTATATTCTTCCTATCTATGTTTTCTGATGTACTCTTAGGAGCAGTCTGTTGGAATAGCTTAACAATGGGATTCCAACAGTGCAATTAGCTCTTAATTAATTTCATGGAAGACTACAGTGGCCTGAGAGAATTTACTGACATTCAGCAAAGACGTTCCATTTATTAGCATCTGGGCAGCTTGACTGATCATAGGAAAATGGAAGAATTTGTACTTAATGTGCCCAGCCATAACAAAACATTGAGTTTTCTCATGCAAATTTGCACCTTTTCTTCACTTTGCTAATGCATGGCAAAGCCCACCAGGAAATACACATATCTGTGCATGTACAATTCTTAATAGGAAAGATGAAAAATGACTATTGGGATGGCCATCTGGAAGCTGAACATTTCCTTCTGCAACAGATTGCGAAATGTTTCATCTCCAGAAGAGCTTTAAATTGTTTAACAGAAAACTGTTTGGGTTGCCTTTAATTTTTCCTTTCTGTTGTCTTAAAAGAGTGGGAATATATTTTGCATGACATGAGAACTTATTAGATAACACATTTTAAATGTGGTTTGTTTCCTTTTTTAAAAAAGAAAAAAAAGGTTGGGGGAGGGGAAAGTGAGATTTAGTTTTAATATTCCACCTCATCAGTTTTCATGGGTCATAGTAATTAATCTTAGTGAAAGACACTAAGTGAAATCTACTGCATATGCAAGCCGCTTGATTGATTAAATTAGAAATCTGTTGCTACAATGCATAGATTATCCATATTTCAATGTAACATGCTCCCAAGTTGGTGTTATCAATAATGAGAAAGATATAAAGAAGCAGCTTATTGAGAAGTGACAAAGCTTTCAATGTCTACTGTAGGTATTTAAATAGGGTGGTACCTCTGTATGAAGTCTATGACCCAATAGCATGCTGTCTCCAATACAAATGATTGGGATGCTTCAGAAAAGTTTAAAATTTATCACTGACAATGTTTCAGGGGTTGTTGTTGTTGTTTTGAAATACAAAATGCCAGACACACTGATGAATGGATGGAGAAAGACAAGCAGGAAAGGATTATTTTCCAACTCTTTTACACAATAAACACAGCACTAAAATTACGTATAGATGAATCAGTCCAACTTCATTCCTCCGTTAAGATTCTTATACCTTAATAGGTATTATAAAGTACACTTTCCCAAAAATATGCATTTCTAAACAAAAACAAATCTATGTCACCCTCCACATACTTAAAATGCATTTGCTCTTAAAATGTGCATTATAAAATTCTATTTTGACAGGTTTGGGCTTTTTTAGAAATACGCCAGCAAACTAGAAGGATAAAAGCTAACTGTCTACAAAGTTCTGATTTCGAAATGAGCAGAATACACAAGAAACAATTCTGCAGACTGCACTAACTGCATTCAAATCCATTCTATACCAGTTAAGAACTTTGTGTAAAAACCTTTCCTAAATAAATTGCTATAGATGAGGTTGAAGTTTTACACCACATTTAATTTGACGTTTTCATACCTTCCCCACCCAATTTTTGCTGAGCTACAATTTCCAACAGCCAAGCAAACAAAAACATTGATGAGAGATACTGAGTATTGTACAAGTTGACTTCAACTTACAATAGTTCATATAGTCACCATTCCATAAAGTGACTTGTGACCGTTTTTCACACTTACGACCATTGCAGCATCAACTTGGACACGTGTTCAAAATTCAGACACTTGGTTTATATTGATGAGAATTGCAGTGTCCCAGGGTCATGTGATCACCTTTTCCTAGTGAAGTCAATGGGGAAGCCAGATTCATTTAACAACGGTGTTACTAACTTAACAACTGCAGTGATTTGCTTAGCTGTGTGGCAGGAAAAGTTGTAAAACTCACTTAACATCTGTTTCATTTAGCAACAGAAATTTTGGGTTCAATTGTGGGCCGTAAATCAAGGACTACCTGTAGTTTAGCGATGGCCTGACTATCCAACCTTGCCCCATTCCAACACCAACACATCAAATGGTTTAGATTAGGGATGTCAAACTCGCGTCATCGTGGCAGTGTCACGTGACATATCGGGACTTTCCCCCCTTTTGCTAAACCAGACGGGGGCAAGGGCAGCGTGTGATGCAGCTGGCCCCCCGGCCGCAGGTTTGACACCCCAGCTTTAGATACTTCAGAGCTTCCCCTTAAGTCAAAGGGGGGGGGGGGAATAAAGCAATTGCAACTGGAATCATTCAGTTTACTCACAGGGATTTATATTTAGCAAAGCATACGTGAGTGAGCAAAGCAGTATCTATAGAAAAGGGATTAAAGTGCAAAACTAAGGTACATGTTCCAGGGCAAAGCTGGTAATCACTAAATTTTCTCTCTTTCTTTTCTCTCTTCTTCTGTGGGAGACCACAGAAGAAAGAACAAATGATCTAAATTTCTTGTGAGAAGCAGAGTGAATGGGAGAGTAACTGTCTTCTAATTAGTGGGAAGCAGGAAAAAAGAAATTGAAGAAGAAAAGGGAAATCCCTCACTTGCTATCAGTACTCTAAAGTATCCATGGCTAGCTAATAAAAAGAGGGAAAGGTTTGTTTTAATTTATTTCTTATTGTTTTTTTTAAAGTATAAAGCAAATAATTAAAAATTAATGGAATTCAACCTTATATAAATGCCTGGGAGAAGGAAAAAGGTATTTTCCTTATGATGTAAAGATATATATATATATTCCCCCCATTCTTAGAGGAAGAATGTTGTAATATATGTGAAGCTTATTGACCTGCCCTGAAGAAAAGTAGAAAGCTATGAGGCTGGATGACTATAGCTTGACAAATGGCACTTCCTAGCTAAAGTCTATTCTTAATTTTTACTTTGGGTCTTTGTTTTAAGCTGTGGCCACTTCCTAGTCGGATCCGGTCCACTGAGGCTGTTAACTAAATTTGTTGCTCACCCACAATAACCTACATTTAGTAGAGAGTAGAGTAGAGTAGATAATCATGAAATTCTCAACATTGTATATTATTTTTTTCTGAATTTCTTTAAAACCATGCTTTTTTTGTGGTGTGTAATTCTTACTCAGTTAAAAATACGAGGCCAAAACAAAATCTCTGTCCTTCTCTGTCTCTGTCTGTCTGTGTCTGTCTGTCTGTCTGTCTGTCTGTCTGTCTGTCTCTGAATCTCTGTCTTTCTGTCTCTCTGTCTGTCTTTCTTTCTCTCTCTGTGTGTCTGCCTGCCTGTCTGTCTCTCGCTTTCTCTCTATTTATCATCTATCTCTCTTCAGAATAAAAACACACCTTTCAGCTGTGGTCAAGAGCTTAATATATAGCTATTCAGTGATGCCATTCCTCACCATTTGAAACTCCATTGAAAAGATCAGACTTGAAAAGAGGAGGATAGGGGGGAAAAAAAAGACATCTTTGCATTTTTCCTTGATTGCATCTGACTATCAGGACCAGATTAACAAGTTGAATTGTGCTAGCACTGCAGTGCAAAAACCCAGTGACTATATGCCTTCTGTTATTAGGAAGAAATGCGACATTTAAAGCATGTCAGTTTTCACTCTCGTACACATTGACAGGATATTTCCAGAAAGAAAATAAATGAGTTAGAAAATAGTTAAACATAACACCTCAAAATCAGCATTGTAATGTGCCTGACCTTAACAAAGTGCTATATCCTTTGATGCATACAGTTTATCTGCATATCATATTTGCAAAAGAGAATTCTGCCATTCTTCTTGATGGACTGATTTGCAATAGCAATAATCAAGATGCCATGGACATTGATAGGCATGAGCCATTTTCTGTGTAATGACCTATAAGAATTCAATTGTCCACCCTATAGGTCGTCAAAAAAAAAGAGTAAAGTCGTCCCTGTTCCCCCCCCCCCCCCCCCA